>ML812668.1:66003-85687 GCA_009831015.1 Picea engelmannii
ACCAAGCATAAAGCACATGCTGATCCACACAGTCTGAAGTTGAAGTGAAACAAAAGGTTCAATATTGTAGTGACTCGGGATGAGTCACATGTGAGTGTTGGGGGCATGTTGGCTCTTGGTTATGGAAGAAAGTGAAGATCAAGGAGGAAAGGAGAAGTATGAAATGCATGGAAGGAACACTGATTGAGAATGGGTCGAAGTGGTCAAAGAAGTAGAAAAGAAGGAGAAAAAGAAGGAAACACTAGTTGTTGGAATAGAAGATCGAGGAAGATAAATAAGCAAGGAAGATGGATCGTGGAAAACTCAGCAAGCGGAAGAAGACGTCAATGAGTGCTTTGGAGAAACTCATAGAAAAGAAGGAAATACAGGCTGGTGAGGCCCTGAAAGCACGGGTCAAGTTGACCTAGGGTTTTGGATCTAGGGTTTTTACACCTAGACATTTGTCATTTAATGTATAAATAAAGGTCTAGGAGAGTTGAGAGAGCTGCTAAATAGTTGGTTCATGGACACTGTGATTGTGGGTGTTCATTGTGAATGTTGTTGTTGAGGACAATATTGAGTCTGTATTGTAAGATCTTCAGCTAGGTGCGAAGGTCAACTCTGCAGCTGGGTGCATAGGGAGGGGAGATAGATAAGATATAAAGAGAGATATCTACAACCTAAGAGCGCAGATATAACTGTATGTTTTCACAAAATATATCAAGAAACACAATTCTATGGATGTATCCCTAGGGAGAGGGTGAACCACATATATCTTGTTGTTCTATGTGATTGATGCTATGTTATTTTCCATTTGTTATACTGTTATTTCATTGTTGTGTTGGATTTGAGATATAACTTGCGAAGTAGGCTTAAGTGAGATAAATAATAACTAGATTGTTATGTGTTGTTTCCCTAGACCCACTTTGCATTTCCTCTGGTTGTAGACACCTGTGTCCTGCAATCCCCTATTGCTACTTTGGGTGAGACTGCATCTGCTTCGCAGGTGTTTCTGAAAGGGACAGTAGTTAGGGATTGTTGGTGCACTATTAGAGTTGAACCTTGGGTCTTCCCCTATGCCAACAGGGAGGAATAACAAGGAAGCTGACAGATATTAATGACAAATAATGGGAGATTCTTGACAGAAAGTCTCTAGGAACGATACGGCTAAGCCTGGAAGCATTGGTGGCTTTCAATATTTCGAAAGAAAATACAACGAAGGATATGATGGACGCATGGGATAAAGTGTATGAAAAACCCTTAGCATCCAATAAGGTATTTATAATGAAGAGATGTTTTAATATGAAGATGTTAGAAGGTGGGTCTGTTGCAAATCATTTAAATGAATTTAATATAGTTACTAATCAACTAAGTTCTGTAAAAGTGGACTTTGATGATGAGGTCAGGGCTCTTCTAATCTTGTGCTCATTGCCAGAAAGCTGGAACGACTTGGTCATGGATGTAAATAACTCTGTGTCTAGTTCAAATACTTTAAAATTTGATGATGTTGTTGGTGTTATACTTCATTGTATTATTTATTGTTGACTGATTCTGGTGAACTAGAATGTTATGAAGAGGCAATGCAGGTAGACACCAAAAAGAAGTGGGACCAAGGAATGAAAGAGGAAATGGATTCCTTGGTAAATAACCAGACTTGGGACTTGGTTCAGTTTCCTAGAGGAAAAAGAGCGTTGCAAAATAAATGGTTTTACAAGTTGAAGGAAGAATATGGAGGAAAATGGCGGTACAAGGCTAGACTTGTTGTAAAGGGGTTTGCACAAAATAAAGGTATATATTTTGATGAAATATTTTCTCTTGTTGTTAAAATGACTTTAATTAGGAATATTTTAAGTCTTGTGGTAGTAGAAGATTTTCATCTTGAACAGTTAGATGTAAAAACAACTTTTCTCCATGGGGATTTGGAGGAAGAGATTTATATACAGAAGCCGCAGGGGTATGAGGTCAAAGGGAAGGATAATTTGCTATGCAGGTTGAATAAGAGCTTGTATGGCCTAAATAAAGCACCAAGGTAGTGGTATTTGAAGTTTGACAGGTTTATGATAGAACAAGGTTATAGTAGATGTCATTCTGGTCACTGTGTTTATTTTAAAAAGCTAGAAAATGGAAGCTATATTATCTTTCTATTGTATGTAGATGACATGCTTGTTGCATGGTCTAATATGAATGATATAAATGTGCTCAAGAAGAAATTAACTAATTCATTTGCGATGAAGGATTTGGGTGCTGCAAATAAAATCCTTGGTATGAGAATAACAAGAGACAGGAAAAATCACAAATTGACATTGTCTCGGGGTGAGTACATAGAGAAGGTGTTGGAGAGGTTTAGAATGTAGAATGAAAAACCAATTAGTACACCTTTGGCTAGCCATATCAAAGTAACTAAGGAAATGTGTCCCAAGACATACGAGTAGATAAAATACATGTCCAGGGTCCCTTATTCATCAACATTGGCAGCTTGATGTATGCGATGGTTTGCACAAGACCAGATATTACACATGTCGTGGGAGTTGTGAGTAGGTATATGAACAATTCAGGTAAAGAACATTGGGAGGCATTAAAGTGGATTCTCAGGTATTTGAGAGGTACTGCTACTCATGCATTGTGTTTTGGAGGTTCAAAAATTGTTCTACAAGGATATGTTGATTCAAATATGGCATGTGATAAAGATAGCAGAAGGAGTACCACAGGGTGTGTTTTTACTATAGGTGGAACAATAGTAAGTTGGATTTCAAAACTGAAAAATGTTGCTTCACTTTCAACAACAGAGGCAGAGTATGTTTCTACTACAGAGACTAGTAAAGAAATGATTTGGTTACAAAGGTTTATGGAGTAATTGGGAAATAAGAAACATAATAGCAGGTTGTATTGTGACAACGAGAGTTCCATTCATCTTGCAAAGAACTCAACCTTCCATTTGAATACTAAGCATATACATCTCAGGTACCATTTTATACGATCCGTCTTGGAATATGGACATTTGAAGTTGGAAAACATACACACTAGCCAGAATCCTGTAGACATGTTAACAAAGGGAGTAACTAGGGAGAAACTGAGTTCTTGCTTAGTTTTAGTTGGTCTTAAAGAATGAAGATGAAGATGAGAAATTTTCCAGGTCCAAGAAGGTTCATAGTCCAACAGATACAACATCGGTAGAGTTGTTGAGATCAGTATCCAAGTGGGAGATTGTTGGTTATGGAGCCTGATTATCTTCTTGATTCAGAGGTCTTTGTTTTCAGCTATGTTTATACCCCATGAAGAATTACACCCCAGAATAATGTAAACTCATCCATGCGGGGGAGTGCAGGGGGTGGTTACCCCCCTTGTGGGGTCCAAGGGAAAGCGAGGGTAGGGGGTGAAGCCCCCGAAGGAAAAATTTCCTTGTAAATGTATATTGTAATTTCATTGTAAATATGGACCATTCATTATAAGGTCGCAGATCTGACGGTAGAAGTTATGTTAGGGTTTTTTTCCCTAGAAGGAAACCCTCTTTTATGAGGGAAATGTATTGTGGCTATGGATCATTGTGAATATTGTATTCTGAGATAGGATACTATGAGAGAAATAAGAGTAAGTTACAATGGGTGTGATGTAGGTTGTATCCCTTCATTTGCTAGATAATAATAAAGGAAGAACATGGAAACTTCTATTGTGGATGTAGTCCACATAGGGTGAAACACACATATTTGTGTCTCTATTGTATTGTGTATCTTTTTTGTTTTATTTCCACATTTGTTTTATTTTATGCTCCATGATCCTGTTTTTCTAACATGTGAGTGGCTGGGTACGTTACACACATGGAATAATGTGGTGGTTCCTTTTTAGCATGTTGATGTCAACACTGTACAGACTTCACCAAATTTTTTTATTTGCCGAAAATTTCAGATGGCCATAACTTTTTCAGCCAGACTCTATTTGAGGTGCCATTTGCACCATTGGAAATATCTCATCGAGCTCTTCGACTTGGTGTTGTTTTCGTTGAATTCTGGGCACTTTGACTTTTGGCCATGTTTTCCTTTTGACTGAGGAGGATTCACTTGGATCAAGCCTCAAAATGGATAGGATCCTATACAAGATCTTGCTTGGTGTACAAATAAGCTCGGGTTGAACCTTACAATGTTTCCCACTCTAGTGACCACTCATTTTGCAGTGAGTGAAATAGTTGTGTGACTTCATGTCTGTCTCACTTTCACTGTAAAGAGATTTTTATCTTCTATCACTTTGCAACACTCTTTCTGTCCCAAGATTTCCGAGGAGATGTCGATTTCCTCTGAAATATCGTGCTAGATCTATCACTTTCATTAAGTGAGGGGCCATCATTTTCCCTAGATGGTGTTGGTGATGATATCAACTCTTTGCTTGAAGAATCCTTTACTTTTGTTGCTTTTGAGCATTATCTTTCACCATACCCCAATCCTACATATTGAGGTCTTGCTTCAACCTCCAGTGGTTGAATGATGCCTTGGCCATCAATAACAAGACCTCCTCTTTTATACCCCATGTTCCTAAAAAAATTCAAGACAATGCCTTTGGTGTGCCTTTAAAAAACTCCAAAAGAAGTGTTAACGCTCTGTAAATTTCCTAGAGGTTGTTAGGAAAGAAGAAATCTACGAGAGGTAACTTTATCCAACCACTTCGAAGCTGGGATCTAGCCCTTCCAACTTCAGAGAGGGATCTCTTTGTATGATTTAGATATGTTTCCAATTTAAAATATTAGGCTAGGTAAAAAGAATGTGTTGGTTTTGTTTGTTGTAGTTTTCGTCAGGTTGGCTGAGATAGTTTACACATCCATTGGGCTATGGGGTCTGTATCATGAAATAAGATCTAAACCAGAAAGAAAAGAAACCTTTCACAGGGCGAGATAATGTAATCGCTGGATTCTTTTAGTAGCATAAATGAGGAATAGCAGAAAAAAGGTGAGAATGTCAATTACAAAAAAGAAGCAGTTAAGAATTTCTTTACCATAAAATCAGAAGATAAAACATTAAAATCTTTTAAAGTCAGAAACAGGGTATACAAAGATAAATCCTGAAACATTCGTTACTTTCAAATATTAGATTTAGCAAACAGTGTGATAACTAAGTGGGAATAACATTTAACTTAGAAAGGAAAACATCACCAGTGAATACACGCAAGAATCCTGTAAAAAATGCCTCTTTGTATTAATGGAAGATCTCTTGAAAAATATTACAGTCTGATAGCTCGCAGGGTGTAAAGATCAACCCTCAATACTTCGAAAAGTGAAGTATTTATAACCCAAAATTACAAACGATCCTGTCATTAAAGATTAGGACGTGGTAAATATATTTTTAGCCTAACTAACTGAACAAATTACAAGAATCTAGGAAACTGTTTGATGATGTGTTGCAACTGCATGCTGTTTTCTGGGTGAACCATTGGTGAGGCCTCTGCGCGACCTCGTCAGATTGGAAAACTGACTGGGCTGGGACAACTCATCGATGACTCGATTAGGTCACAAAGCTCTTCCCATCGAAGATGACTGGGAACACTGACTTTGAGTAACCTTTCATGGGTTTCAACTATTCTTTCTCTTTCACTAGCTTCTCCATCTCAACTTCCATTTCTTTCAGTTGTGCATTTTTCTCCATGATTAACTTAAGCATATCATATTTTTCTCCTTCTGTCTCTACTATTTCCTTTGCCTGCAAGTCTACTGTTGGTGGCAGCTTCAATTGTTTCCTCAAAGATTCTATGTCTGCATTTTTATTCTTGATCATCTCCTCGATTGCTTTCACATTCGAGGGATCGTACCCGATCTTGAGGACCAGCTCCTCCAATGTCTTGATCCTATTGTCCTTGGCAAAGGATGATATCTTATCCAACTTCAACTATGTCTGGACGTTGTTCAGAGACACTTGTAACCTAGAGGCAGTAGTGGAAGCATGTGCCAATGTGGAGAAAACCATTTCTCCAGTTTGCCTGTGTAGATCCATTTGGTCGGCAAGATGCACGTCTTTGGTCTGGAATTCGAAGGTTTCCCTTTTATAGTCGATGATTACCTTTGGGTCTGGCACCTGTGGTTGGTGAAATGCCATGTGCATTCTGCCCTTCTCCGTGTCGAATGCTGATAGCAGTCTGTGTTGTGCAGTCGACGTCTGCTTCCAGAATTGGGCGTATGTGCTGTTGGTCAGAGTTTGATTCTTTTTCTTGATCAAGTCATAGTTCTCAAAGATGCTCAACTTTGGTCCTGTCTTGCCTGGCTGGTTGATTGGTGGAGTATCTGTAGTCTTTTTTGGTAACACAGTGGTTATAATTTGCTTGCTTCTTGTGTTGAGGAGCGAGCGATCAACCTCTGTCACTGTAGTGGATGGAATTTCCTTTTCTCCAGCCGAGTCAGGAGCTGGACTGGTTTTTGGCCTCTTGGTATGCAGTTGGAATTCTTCTAATGACACTTCAGTGACAAGAGGTGACAGATCCTGCCTAGGCCTTTTCTCCTTCGGAGCCTCTGGTGTGGTTGTTTGTGATACAGTGACCGAGGGTTCCTGTTGTTCTGTTTCAACCAAAGTGTTCGGTTCCCATCCTGTCTGGTTTGCAAATTTCTCTACCTCAGGCCTAGATTCGTGGACATACGAGATATTCTTGTTTTTTATCCTCATCTCTGAAATGATCCTCCATGTATCGTAGTGCCATGTGAAACTCATGAATAATTTCATTTCCTTCAGTAGCCTGTCTTCTTCCTCCCTGGTGCCTCGATTGTTGCAGATGAAAGACCCAATCTTCCCTTTGATTATGAGCTGTTGCTTTTTCTTTAAAGACACAAAGTGAATATCATCCAAGTTTATCATCTGCCTTATGTATTCCAGAGAAAAAACTCTGATAGGTAAGTATTTGGGCAGTTTATATGGGGCCAACTCGCACCCATAGACTCTAATCTGAGTGTGATTTTGGTACAGGTACCAATCACCAGTCTTTGTATGATCCGAGAGATGTAGGATCCTCTGAAATTCATCATTAATCCTGGGTTTGGGTCTGCCGCTGATCATACTCACCATTGGGTGGTAGAATTGATCGATTAACTGCTTGAAACTGAATTTCGTGGAGTTATGTATGACCAGGGAAGTCCATGCAGTTACTGCCTGGGGTCTTCCATCTCCATCCATCTTCTGCATAGAAAAACCAAATTTGTCTTCTTGGAATAAAACGAATAGGTATTACAGTATTGAAGAATACCGGAACATGCCTTCTGTGGTGAAATTGACGAATTGCTCATGAATGTTGTTCGCCAGGAACATGCTGAAGTCGAACTGTGTAGTGGGCTTCTCATAGGTGGAGAAAATAGACAAAAATCCCAGAATGGGTTCATCCAGCCACTGATTTGAATAATAACCTAACAAGGCACATAGGGACGTGATAACCTGGTTTCCTTTGGTTGAGAACATGGAGGAAGGATAAGGGGTATTTGTAGTAGGGAGCTGAGTGGACTGTGGAATAAAAAGCTCAAATATTTGAGCTCTTTGAGGAAACATCATCTTCTGGTATAACTCTGTAAGGATTTCAATTTTAAAAGGTGATGCAGAGTCAACTCAGGATATTTGCATCATTTGGTTGATGGTTTTTGGCGTGATGAGGAAAATAACTTCCCTGGAGGAGGATACGGTGGCTCTTTACTCGGGAATATAGTTGGCTTGGCACTTGAGGGCGAACTTTGGGAAATGGTGAATCTGGGGGAAGAGGTACAAGGGTAGGTTGGACTCCTAGAGTCCAATTTCGTCACTCTGGTCTATGAAGACTTCTTTAAGCCATGATTGAAGGTCTGCGAAGTTGAAATCTCACTTAGTGTCTATGATTAAGTAGTCTTTGTCGGCCAGTGGAATCCTGTTGAGATCGACAGGAGGCGAGAGAAACAAATTCTCCTCTTCTTCCTGTTCGTTTTGATTTTGGTGCCATTACTGTAACAATACCTGCAAATAAAACAATGTTAGTGGGGACGACTGTAGATGGGGGCGACTGACTGTAATGGAGAAGAAAATGGGGTAAATTCTCTGGTGCAATGAGTGGTTAAATGGTGAAGGAATGAAGAGTGAGGGTAATTTTGAGTAAACGGGTATCCGTTGGGCGCGGGGGACAGGTCAGCTGGTTAACGGATAAGTTATCTAGTAATAAATGGCCAACGGGTCATTTAGAATGTGGGATGGTAGGTGAAAACGACTGAGGGATACAGATGGGTGATGTGGTGGTTATCAATTGGGGGAAAAAATCATGGTGAGGGGACTTGCCAAGAGTGAATGAGGGAGAAGGACTGATGGAGTTATGGGATGTGGCTCTTTTGGAAAGGTGGATGATGACGTCAGAGGTGACGAGGTATGTCAGACAGTAGGAGGCGGTGGGACTCGGGACCAGTAGATTCATGCCATGTATAGATAGGGGGCCTGCCAGAGTAAGACTCCATTTCGGACACCCCCCCCCACCGTTAAAGGTAGATTAGTCAGGGGGGGGTCCAAAAAACACCTTAAGCCATCGATTTGCACACTTTTCTCTCCACCACAGATCTGTGCATGATATTTATCACACATTCCGGACCCCCCCCCTCCATTAAAGGCATAATGGATGGGGGGGTCTAGAATCCAATACAGAATGTAGATCTGAGCACCGAAACTTGGGCCGTCCAGATGCATGCATGCATTATCAGCGATTCTGGAAACCCCCCCGCCATCCATTAAAGGTAGAAAGGTCAGGGGGGTCCGAAAAGATTTGTCCACCGTATATTTGGGTGTGATCATCTGGACCGTTGATATATGAGCGGTGCATAAATGTGGATGCGGAAAGTATACCGAGAGAACTTAAGATAAGTGCATATCATGGGTTTTTCCCAAGATTTTTCATGTTACATCACCAAGGGGTTAGGCAAACAACTTTTCGAGTATCCAAAACATGGTCCAACATTGATCATCGAGCTAGTTTTATTTAAATCAAGTGAACTACCCTATGTTCTAACCTAACTTCCTATGACAATTAGCCTAGATTAAACTGTTGGGCTAAGAACTTACTCTATCCTGGGGCTACCTGACCAAGATTAGACTGTCTGGCCATATTTATTCACTAACTAAACTAGATCACTTGGCTAAGATTAAACAGTTTAGCCAAGCTTATTCACTATTCCTATCAACATCAATTTAAAAGAACTTGGCCATGCTTGAAAGGTATGGACCAAGTCATTGTTATTGCATGGGGCTCTTATTGAAATTCTTTTATGCCCTCTTTCTTTTTTTTCTTTTTCTTTTTTCCTTCTTTTCTCAAATTATTTGCAAAATGAAAAATCATTTGACAAACAAAAAACACTAGAGGGATAACATTCCAGTCACTAGTTGATCCTATAAATTATAGGGTGATAACAACGGCTCCACCTGGGGATGGTACTCTCCTTGTGAAGTGCCAAGAATCTTGATTCCTGATGTTCTGAAACTTCCTCCCTAGTCGCCTTCGTTGCTTGATTGGTTTTATTTTTGAAAAATAGAAAACAGTGGTTAGCGGCTTAGGGCCTTCTCCTCGGGCTTCAACCAACTGAACAAAGTTATTCACTCAGAAACTCGCAAGCAAAATAAAAAATGGTTTGTGCAATGGAAAGTGTGACTTTAGGTCTCTATTGAGGTGGTGAATAATGCTTCAACATTCTGCCATTTACAGGTCCTCCTGGCAGATCTGTCCCATCACTGTTGTGTAGCAAGAAAGTGTTATTTCCTTTGAATGCTTGAATCATGTATGGTCCCTTCCACAGACTATCGAATTTTCCATGCTTTCCCTTGTCTTCATTTCGGGAATCCCATCTCAGCACCAAATCTCCTAGCTCAAAATCATCTTCCTTGGTTCTTTTTTCAAAAATCTTCTTAATGCTTTCTTGGACTACCTGAGTCTTGTTGTATACTTCTTTCTTGGACTACTGCAAATGGATCATTTGGTTGATCCTTCTTTGGGAGTCATTTGGCTCGGCTTGTATGTATTGCATCAATTTCATGACAGGAACTCCTAAGGAAGTGGGAAAAACTGCTTCTATGCCGTAGACCAGCTAATATGGTGACATACCGATTGACCTTTTGGTGGTCATTCTGTCGGCCCATAATGCAAAAAACAACCTGTTATGCCACGACTTCTTATTTTCTTGCAAAGTTTTATTGATAATGTTTACCAGGGTTTTATTTGATGATTTTGCCAGCCCATTTCCCTGAGGGTAGTAAGCTGTGGAATGACCCAAACCAATATGATATTGGTTGCAGAAATCTATGAGTTTCTTATATCGAAAAGCAACTGCATTGTCAGTTATAATTTTTCTAGGACATCCAAAACGAGACAAGATATTATTTTCAAGAAATTTAATAATGACAGAATTAGTGGCTTGCCTGCTTGGTACTGCTTCGATCCATTTTGTAAAATAATCCATGGCAGTAAGAATCCACCTGTGCTGGCCCGAAGAAGGAGGATGTATTTATCCGATGAAGTCTAATCCCCATTGCTGGAAAGGGGCTTCAACAGAGATTGGTTTAAGGGGTAGAGGAAGAAGTTTCCTTTTGCCTTCAAACAACTAACATTGATGAAACAAATTCACTTTATGATGTACATCAGTGAATAGAGTTGGCCAATAGAATCCAGCTCTGAGTATTTTGTTGGCTGTGGCCTTCTAGTTCAGATGACCACCACAATCTCCTGCATGAAAATCCTGCAGTGCTTTGTCAGCTTCATCCTTCAATAAACAATTTAACAGAATACCTCCAGGGTCTTTCCAATACAGATTGCCTTCTAGAATGAAAAAATTTAATGCTTTCAATTTCAAAAACCTGGCTTTAGTTTTGGTCAGACCAGGGGGAGCTTGTAAATTATGCAAAACGAATACCAGGTCTGCATACCATGGAGATTTGAGAAATACCTCTCTCACGCTTGGAGTTTCCTGCTCACCATGTTCATCTACTGTAGCTAATAAATTAATGTCAAGAGCATGGAAATTTGATTCAACCATTAACTTTGCTAGACCTTGACCTTTAATCAGTTTAGTAGGCTTAATCTCTATGTCATACTCTAGAATGATAGCAATCCATTTTCCTCTTCGGCCGTCCGGATTGTCCTGGGTTAAAATGTCTTTTACTATCGCATTCCGAACATATGCAATGGTGTGGGAATGGAGAATGTGTGCTCTGAAATCTTTTATGGCTTTCACTAAGGCAAAAGCTTGTTTCTCCATTATTTGATAATTCAAAGCAACATTTCTTAAAGCTTTACTGAAAAAGGATATGCGCTGTTCATACCCTTCGCTGTTTTTCTGTAGTAATACTGCTGCAATGGTATGTTTAGAAGCGAAAGAAAAAAGATAGAAATCTTTGGTGAAATCAGGACTGATCAAGACTGGGGCCTCCCTGAGTGCGCGTTTGACTTGTTCAAAAGACTGCCTGGACTTGGTGTCCCATTTTATTTTTGTGTCCTTTTTAAGCATGTTTGTGATGTTTCTGAGAAGCTCAGCCAGGTTGGGTATAAATCTTCGCAGAAAGTTTATTTTTCCAATAAAAGACTGTAATTCTTTGATGTTTCTTGGGTGTTCTAATTTTTGAATGGCCTCTATTTTGCTGGGGTCTATTTTAATTCCATCCTTAGAGATTATGTGCCCTAGCAGTTTTCCTTCCTCTAATCCAAAAAGGCTCTTTTTAGGATTTAAAGAAATCCCAAATTTCCTGCATTTCTCAAAAACTCGTCTGAGATGTCGTAAGTGCTCGTCACCAGATTGGGAAAACATAGTTACGTCGTCCAGATAGATGACAATAAATTTACCGAGTTCTTCCACAAAAGCAATGTCCATCGCTCTCTGGAAAGTGGCTCCAACGTTCATCAACCCGAAAGGGATTTTCACATACATGAAAGTACCCCATGGTGTTGTGAAGGCGGTTTTGTCTTGGTCATCTGGGTGAATGAGGACCTGATTATAACCCGAGAACCCATCCAGTAAAGAGATTCAACTGGATCCGACTACCCTTTGTAATATGTGGTCCATTTTTGGAAATGGGTAATTATCCTTCAGAGAGACCTTATTTAGATTTCGAAAATCGATGCAAAGCCTGATTTCTCCAGATTTCTTTCGCGTTGGGAGCAAATTTGAAACCCATTTGGAAAACCGTAACGGGACTATGATTTTAGCATCGTACATTTTTTTGATTTCTTTTTCTATCAGGGGAAGTAGCTTGGGATTGATCCTCCTAAGTTTCTGTCTGAAAGGTTTTTTATCTTCTTTTATTGGAATCCTATGTTGTATGATGCTGGTGTCATAAGCCTTCAAGTCCTCGTAACCCCAAGCAAATACGTTTGAATATTCCTTGAAAATCTCAATGTATTTGAGTTTCTGCTCAGGGGGTAATGATTTGGAAAGTTTCACCATCCTGGGTTTCTCTTCTGTCTCTATATTACAATCTTCTACTTCTTGACCACTGGCTTCAATTTTCAGTTTTTTTAGCTACATCATTAAAATCAAATAAGTCCCCTAAAGGAAATAAACCCCTAGGTAAAACATTACTTTTCAAATGAAAAATATTAGCTTCTATCTCATCCTCACCTAACTCTTCTGAATCTATCTTATTTACACTATCATTTCCAAAATCAGGTCTTTTTACATTTTCATCTTCATTTTCTAAGTCTATGTTTGTACACTCGAAATCATTTTTGCATTGCAGAAAATCTTCAATTTGATCATCATTACCAAATACCTGCTAGTATCTGATGTTGTCTGGAACAGTTGGTCTGCACTTCACCTCCACTGTGTATGGGTGAGTGGAATGAAAAGGTATCTTGCATGTGGCTGCTGACGTAGCTAACCCATCTGCCGAAATATTCTGTCCCCTAGGCATCACCTGCAAATCAACTTCAGTGAAACATTTAAGGGCGTCCCGAACAACATTCCTATAAGATCTAAGACGGGGATGTTTTGCTGCATACTCACCTTTAATTTGCTTAATTATTAACTCAGAATCACCTCTTACCATAATTTGTTTGGCACCAACCTTCTTTAGAAGTTTCAGACCGAGCATCAAAGCTTCATACTCGACAATATTGTTAGTGCATTAAAAATTTAACTTGTAAGAATGGTTTTACGAATACTTGGATCTGTGATTGTGCAACCAAACTCCTGCTCTAGCTCCTTCTTTGCTCATAGCTCCATCAAAGTCCATGCTCTAGAAATCTATTGGCAATTCTTCAGTTATCACATTTTTCTTTCTTTTTGCCTCAACAATTTTGCGACCTTCGGTCGGATCAGAGGTATCTTATTCCAGCTGAGTGATTTGTTCTTCCATATCACCATCGTTATATAGGATAAAGGAATCCAGGTTAAAATGTGCAGAGTACAGAGGGTAGTTGTGTGGATTTTCTTGGCTGCTAACCATATACTTCATCAGTGTCTCTCTGTATAGTCTTCTCTGTTGACCAAAACCTGGGAGAGTGGCATATGACATATCCAACTGCAAAGTACCTCTCAACTTGGCCCCCCAAGACCGAGACAACAACATACCATATTTCGGGGGAGTTTCTGCAACCACAACATCCATGACCATGATTTTTGCAGGAATCTGAACCAGGGTGATATACAGATCCTTGATCAAACCGATACATCTAACTTTACTGGAGTTAAAAGAGTGTAAGTCCTTGCAAGGTCTGGTAACCTCAAGTCCCAGTTTTTCCATCACTGCTTTAGGCATCAGATTATGGGAAGCACCCAAATCTAACATAGCATTATGCAGAATCAAGTCGTGTATATTAAGGCTGATGTAAAAAGGAGAGACAACACCATTGTCAGTCTGACCATCCACTTCTGGTCCGAACAGGAGTTCAGGTTGGTCATCTGTAAGGTTTACAGCATCTGAATGATTCGTTGATCCAACAGTCAAGGCCTTCGTGCCTATATCAGGTTCAATGGTCAGTGCTTTAATCACCTGTGAATGGTAAGCATCTTTGCTCATCAACTCAGAAAGGGGGATGGGAATTTTTACTTTGGCTAATTCCCCTTCGAGGATGAAAGGTGTAGGTGCTCTGCTTTGGCTCAACAATTTTGATTTTTCCACCACAATCTTCCAGCCAGAAGTATTTGGTGGGTTAGTTGATGAAACCTTAGTCTGCGATGATATTTTCAGAATAGTAAGGTTTCTTTTTTCCAGAACTTCAGCCTTACCTTTCTCAGGACTCTTCTCGGCAGAAGGTTCAGGGGATTTTTGGGTTTCGACTATCTTCTTCGTTTCGGTCACCTTTTTTGGAGAACCTCCGTCTGTCTTTTTACTTCACAGATTGTACTGTCAGTGTACCTCTAAAATAACATTTTCAAATGCCTGCTATTCGGTGTCTTCAGCTTCTTCACTTACCTTTGTTTGATTGAGAAGGAAAAGTTCTTGCTTTTCCTGGGTAAGGAAAATAACTTCGTTATCGTGAATGCCCATGAGGTTTATATGAGTATCCTCTAGTTCTTCAATGACTTCCTCTCCTTCATCAACATAATTTTCTTGTAGGGGAGGTCTGATCTGTTGATCAGGACCTCTCTGTTCCCTTTGATCCCTAGGGCCTCTCTGCCTGATTTGAGGAGGGTTTCTTCTGAAGTTAGGGTTCCGAATTTGAGGGGTTGGTGGGTTTTCTCTAGGAGGGTTTCTCTTGGATACAGTAAGTCTCTCCATCATTCTTTCCATTTCTCTAGCCAATGAATCCAATTTGGAATCAGAAGTTGATGTGGAAGGTTCCTCTTTGATTGTGACCCTCCTCTCTATCCTCTATTGTGCCTTTTTTGCCAACAGGTTGGCCTCCACACTTATTGCACTTTTCAGCATGTCCTCTAGGGTGGTGGATTTTCTTTCCCTTAATTGATATGACATATCGATGTCAAAACCATCATGGAATTTTATCAATGCTAAAACTTGTGGAGGTTTAATATCGGCTGGAATTGCATTGTACAGGTTATTGAAACGGGTACAATAATCTTGTACTGTCTCACCTTGATTTCTTTTGATGTTTTTGTATTCTGACAAGATTTGGAGAGGGTTTTTCTTTACCTCCCATCTGTCTAGAAAACTCCTTTGGAACACGGTATGGTCAAGGACTGAGGCAGCACGTAAACCTTTATACCATTTCTTAACGTCACCCGTCAAACTTTGGGCAAACAATCTCATTTGAATGTCAGCCTCATCTACTTCCTGTAGGTAAAAATAATCATTCATTTTATCGTGTTGCTGAGCGCTCAAGGATCCTATTCCATCGAATTGTGGAAGTCTTGTTTGATAGTCTTGGGGCATAGCATGAAGGGGTGCGGCCAACACCAAGGGAGCATATCTGGCTACCATGATTGGCGAAGGAGGCAGGACAACAACCTGGATGATAGGTGGGGTGGTGACAGAAGATGAGGATGAGGAGGGGCTAGCTGGTACAGAGTGAGTGGTTTGAGGTTTAGCAGTGAGAGATAGAACTTCAGGAGTCTGGGGTTGCAAGACGGTTGGGTCTAGGATGGTTTCAGCCACAAAGCTATTAGATTTTGTTCTGAACGGGCTTTGTTCGAAAAGGATGTCAAATTCAAGATCCTGAAGGGAAACAAGCTCCTCTGGAAGAGAAGGGGACTTTTGAAGGGGATTATGACTTACTGAACCTTCAACAATGGTCTTTTTCCTGAGTAACTGTTCTGGATTATTTGTTTCTATCGCAGGTTCTGGGTTTGGGTGAGATCGAGTATAATCTCTTTTGGGAGCCATATTTCTTTTTGATTTTTATATATACTTTTTAGTTTTATGAGTCCAAAAATAATATGTGAAAGTTTTCAACAACCTCTAAACATTACTTCTTTCTCAAATTTGCAATATTTCAGAAGAAAAATTTTCTTCTAGGGAAAAGAAGATGTGAGGTTAAAAATTTGTTCATTTCTGATCCCCAGTGGAGTCGCCACTATGTTAACGCTCTGTAAATTTCCTAGAGGTTGTCAGGAAAGAAGAAATCTATGGAAGGTAACTTTATCCAACCACTTCGAAGCTAGGATCTATCCCTTCCATCTTCAGAGAGGGATCTCTTTGTATGATTTAGATATTTTTCCAATTTAAAATATTAGGCTAGGTAAAAAGAATGTGTTGGTTTTGTTTGTTGTAGTTTTCGTCGGGTTGGATGAGATAGTTTACACATCCATTGGGCTATGGGGTCTGTATCATGAAATAAGATCTAAACCAGAAAGAAAAGAAACCTTTCACGGGGAGAGATAATGTAATCGCTAGATTCTTTTAGTAGCATAAATGAGGAATAGCAAAAAAAGGTGAGAATGTCAATTACAACAAAGAAGTAGTTAAGAATTTATTTACCGTAAAATCAGAAGATAAAACATTAAAATCTTTTAAAGTCAGAAACAGGGTATACAAAGATAAATCCTGCAACATTTGTTACTTTCAAAGATTAGATTTAGCAAACAATGTGATAACTAAGCGGGAATAACATTTAACTTAGAAAGGAAAACATCACCAGTGAATACACGCAATAATCCTGTAAAAAATGCCTCTTTGTATTAATGGAAGATCTCTTGAAAAATATTACAGTCTGATAGCTCGCAGGGCGTAAAGATCAACCCTCAATACTTCGAAAAGTGAAGTATTTATAACCCAAAATTACAAACGATCCTGTCATTAAAGATCAGGACATGGTAAATCTATTTTTAGCCTAACTAACTTAACAAATTACAAGAATCTAGGAAATTGTTTGATGATGTGTTGCAACTGCATGCTGTTTTCTGGGTGAACCATTGGTGAGGCCTCTATGCGACCTTGTCTGACTGGACAGTTGACTAGGCTGGGACAACTCATGGATTACTCGATTAGGTCACAAAGCTCTTCCCATCGAAGATGACTGGGAACGCTGACTTTGAGTAAGCTTCGGTAGACTTCATCCATTTCTGTGTACTTGGCAAAAGTAGGCTTGGTGATGAAGATGTACCAGATCTCATGCTATATGCTGATGTCCAACTGAAGTGCATCTAAGAATGCCTTGCTGGTGATGCTGCCTTGAATCCCTAAAAATTTCAAACTATCCTTAGCCACATCGGCTAGTCTCTTTTTTTAATCTGGGAGCGTCATCAATTTGTCATTTATCACCTTCAAACCAGGAATACCTTTCTTCTATAGAGCCTCAATATTACTTAAAAACCTTTGTACCCCTTGGTCCATGGCCTGAACCTTTTCTTCCAGTTGTAGCATCAATCCTCTCTTGGTCAAGACTCTCTTTACCTCAAGGATGGTCTCTGTTCTATCCTCAATTCTCAACTCTTCCAACTCCTCTATGGTTTTAGAATTTAGGAATTTGATGATTTCATTAGCCTGTGTGGGCATCTCTCCCAATTCTGATATGATCTTCTCGATGGCCTGTTTGCTTCTCTGCACCAATTCATTTTTCTCAAAAATAATCTGTATCATTGGCCATATCTCGTTCATAGACTTGGTGATGTTTGTCCAGACACTTTCTTTGAATTCGGCCAGTGTTTTACTTGCCATTGTTTTCTTTCGGAGCTGTTGTAACTCTTGTTTGAGCTGGTATAACACCTATTTTTCCTTGGAGAAGCTAGTTTGATAAGAAGATTTGAGTTCCTGAAGATTCTCAATCTCCTTTTTGAGCCTGCTAATCTCTGTCTCCTGCAGGTTCATCTCTTCCATAGATTTGGCCAATTCAACCGTCTTTTCCAGAGACGTCAGTGGATTTGCTGATGGGACTTCTTCTAGTGATGTTGTGCTCACTCCTGAGAGTGGAACTGCACTCAATGGAATGACTTCCATGGGTTTCAACTGTTCTTTCTCTTTCACTAGCTTCTCCATCTCAGCTTCCATTTCTTTCAGTTGTGCATTTTGCTCCATGATTAACTTAAGCATCTCATCTTTTTCTCCTTCTGTCTCTACTATTTCCTTTGCCTGTGAGTCTACTATTGGTGGCATCTTCAATTGTTTCCTCAAAGATGCTATGTCTGCATTTTTCTTCTTGATCATCTCCTCGACTTCTTTCACATTCGAGGGATCGTACCCAATCTTGAGGTTCAGCTCCTCCAATGTCTTGATCCTGTTGTCCTTGGCAAAGGATGATATCTTCTCCAACTTCAACTGTGTCTGGACGTTGTTTAGATACACTTGTAACCTGGAGGCAATAGTGGAAGCATGTGCCAATGTGGAGAAAACCATTTCTCCAGTTTGCCTGTGCAGATCCATTTGATCGGAAGGATGCACGTCTTTGTTCTGGAATTCGAAGGTTGCCCTTTTATAGTCGGTGATTACCTTTGGGTCTGGCACCTGTGCTTGGAGAAATGCCATGTGCATTCTTCCCTTCTCTGTGTCAAATGCCGATAGAAGCCTATGTTGTGCAGTTGACGTCTGCTTCTAGAATTGGGCATATGTGTTGTTGGTTAGAGTTTGATTATTTTTCTTGATCGAGTCATATTTCTCAAAGATGCTCAGCTTTGGTCCTGTCTTGCCTGGCTGGTTGATTGGTGGAGTATTTGTAGTCTTTTTTGGTAACACAATGGTTATAATTTGCTTGCTTCTTGTGTTGAGGAGCGACTGATCAACCTCTGTCACTATAGTGGATGGAATTTCCTTTTCTCTAGCTAGGTCAGGAGCTGGACTAGTTTTTGGCCTCTTGGTATGCAGTTGGAATTCTTCTAATGAAACTTCAGTCACAGGAGGTGACAGATCCTGCCTAGGCCTTTTCTCCTTCGGATCCTGTGGTGTGGTTGTCTGTGATACAATGACAGGGGGGTCCTATTGTTCTGTTTCAACCAAAGTGTTTGGTTCCCATCCTGTCTGGTTTGAAAATTTCTCCACCTTAGGCCTAGATTTGTGGACATACGTGATATTCTTGTTTTTTATCCTCATCTCTGAAATGATCCCGCATGGATCGTAGTGCCATGTGAAACTCATGAAGAATTTCATTTCCTTCAGCAGCCTGTCTGCTTCCTCCCCGACGCCTCGATTGTTGTAGATGAAAGACCCAATCTGCCCTTTGATTATGAGCTATTTCTTTTCTTTAAAGACACAAAGTGAATATCATCCGAGTTTATCATCTGCCTTATGCATTCCAGAGAAAAAATTCTGACAGGTAAGTATTTGGGTAGTTTATATGGGGCCAACTCACACCCATAGAATCTGATCTCAGTGTGATTTTGGTACAGGTACCAATCACCAGTCTTTGTATGATCCGAGAGATGTAGGATCCTCTAAAATTTGTCATTAATCCTGGGTTCGGGTCTACCGCTGAGCATACTCACCACTTGGTGGTAGAATTGATCGATGAACTGCTTGAAACTGAATTCCGTGGAGTTATGTCTGAGCAGGGAAGTCCATGCGGTTACTGCCTGGGGTTTTCCATCTCTGTCCATCTTCTGCATAGAAAAAGAAAATTTGTCCGCTTGGAAGAAAACGAACAGGTATGCTAGTATTGAAGAATACCAGAACATGCCTTCTGTGGTGAAATTGATGAATTGCTCGTGAATGTTGTTCGCCAAGAACATGCTGAAGTTGAACTGTGTAGTGGGCTTCTCATCTGCAGAGAAAATAAACAAAAATCCCAGAATGGGTTCATCCACCCACTGATTTGAATAATAACCTAACAAGGTGCATAGGGACTTGATAACCTGGTTTCCTTTGGTTGAGAACATGGAGGAAGGATAAGGGGGATTTGTAGTGGGGAGACGAGCAGACTGTGGAAGAAAAAG
>ML812668.1:85737-99723 GCA_009831015.1 Picea engelmannii
ATGTGAAACTCATGAATAATTTCATTTCCTTCAGTAGCCTGTCTTCTTCCTCCCTGGTGCCTCGATTGTTGCAGATGAAAGACCCAATCTTCCCTTTGATTATGAGCTGTTGCTTTTTCTTTAAAGACACAAAGTGAATATCATCCAAGTTTATCATCTACCTTATGTATTCCAAAGAAAACACTCTGATAGGTAAGTATTTGGGCAGTTTATATGGGGCCAACTCGCACCCATAGACTCTAATCTCAGTGTGATTTTGGTACAGGTACCAATCACCAGTCTTTGTATGATCCGAGAGATGTAGGATCCTCTGAAATTCATCATTAATCCTGGGTTTGGGTCTGCCGCTGATCATACTCACCATTGGGTGGTAGAATTGATCGATGAACTTCTTGAAACTGAATTTCGTGGAGTTATGTATGAGCGGGGAAGTCCATGCAGTTACTGCCTGGGGTCTTCCATCTCCATCCATCTTCTGCATAGAAAAACCAAATTTGTCTTCTTGGAATAAAACGAATAGGTATTCCAGTATTGAAGAATACTGGAACATGCCTTCTGTGGCGAAATTGACGAATTGCGCATGAATTTTGTTCGCCAGGAACATGCTGAAGTCGAACTGTGTAGTGGGCTTCTCATAGGTGGAGAAAATAGACAAAAATCCTAGAATGGGTTCATCCACCCACTGATTTGAATAATAACCTAACAAGGCACATAGGGACGTGATAACCTGGTTTCCTTTGGTTGAGAACATGGAGGAAGGATAAGGGGGATTTGTAGCAAGGAGCTGAGTGGACTGTGGAAGAAAAAGCTCAAATATTTGAGCTCTTTGAGGAAACATCATCTTCTGGTATAAATCTGTAAGGATTTCAATTTTAAAAGGTGATGCAGAGTCAACTCAGGATATTTGCATCATTTGGTTGATGGTTTTTGGCGTGATGAGGAAAATAACTTCCCTGGAGGAGGATATGGTGGCTCTTTACTCGGGAATATAGTTGGCTTGGCACTTGAGGGCAAACTTTGGGAAATGGTGAATCTGGGGGAAGAGGTACAAGGGTAGGTTGGACTCCTAGAGTCCAATTTCGTCACTCTGGTCTAGGAAGACTTCTTTAAGCCATGATTGAAGGTCTGCGAAGTTGAAATCTCACTTAGTGTCTGTGATTAAGTAGTCTTTGTCGGCCAGTGGAATCCTGTTGAGATCGACAGGAGGCGGGAGAAACAAATTCTCCTCTTCTTCCTGTTCATTTTGATTTTGGTGCCATTACTGTAACAATACCTGCAAATAAAACAATGTTAGTGGGGATGACTGTAGATGGGGGCGACTGACTGTAATGGAGAAGAAAATGGGGTAAATTCTCTGGTGCGATGAGTGGGTAAATGGTGAAGGAATGAAGAGTGAGGGTAATTTTGAGTAAACGGGTATCCGTTGGGCGCGGGGGACAGGTCAGCTGGTTAACGGATAAGTTATCTAGTAATAAATGGCCAATGGGTCATTTAGAATGTGAGATGGTAGGTGACAACGACTGAGGGATACAGATGGGTGATGTGGTGGTTATCAATTGGGGGAAAAAATCATGGTGAGGGGACTTGCCAGGAGTGAATGAGGGAGAAGGACTGATGGAGTTATGGGATGTGGCTCTTTTGGAAAGGTGGATGATGACGTCAGAGGTGACGAGGTATGTCAGACAGTAGGAGGCGGTGGGACTCAGGACCAGTAGATTCATGCCATGTATAGATAGGGGGCCTGCCAGAGTAAGACTCCATTTCGGACACCCCCCCCCACCGTTAAAGGTAGATTAGTCAGGGGGGGTCCAAAAAACACCTTGAGCCATCGATTTGCACACTTTTCTCTCCACCACAGATCTGTGCATGATATTTATCACACATTCCGGACCCCCCCCCCTCCATTAAAGGCATAATGGATGGGGGGGTCTAGAATCCAATACAGAATGTAGATCTGAGCACCGAAACTTGGGCCGTCCAGATGCATGCATGCATTATCAGCGATTCTGGAAACCCCCCCGCCATCCATTAAAGGTAGAAAGGTTAGGGGGGTCCGAAAAGATTTTTCCACCGTATATTTGGGTGTGATCATCTGGACCGTTGATATATGAGCAGTGCATAAATGTGGATGCGGAAAGTATACCGAGAGAACTTAAGATAAGTGCATATCATGGGTTTTTCCCAAGCTTTTTCATGTTACATCACCAAGGGGTTAGGCAAACAACTTTTCGAGTATCCAAAACATGGTCCAACATTGATCATCGAGCTAGTTTTATTTAAATCAAGTGAACTACCCTATGTTCTAACCTAACTTCCTATGAAAATTAGCCCAGATTAAACTGTTGGGCTAAGAACTTACTCTATCCTGGGGATACCTGACCAAGATTAGACTGTCTGGCCATATTTATTCACTAACTAAACTAGATCACTTGGCTAAGATTAAACAGTTTAGCCAAGCTTATTCACTATTCCTATCAACATCAATTTAAAATAACTTGGCCATGCTTGAAAGGTATGGACCAAGTCATTGTTATTGCATGGGGCTCTTATTGAAATTATTTTATGCCCTCTTTCTTTTTTTTCTTTTTCTTTTTCCTTCTTTTCTCAAATTATTTGCAAAATGAAAAATCATTTGACAAACAAAAAACACTAGAGGGATAACATTCCAGTCACTAGTTGATCCTATAAATTATAGGGTGATAACAGCGGCTCCACCTGGGGATGGTACTCTCCTTGTGAAGTGCCAAGAATCTTGATTCCTGATGTTCTGAAACTTCCTCCCTAGTCGCCTTCGTTGCTTGATTGGTTTTATTTTTGAAAAATAGAAAACAGTGGTTAGCGGCTTAGGACCTTCTCCTCGGGATTCAACCAACTGAACAAAGTTATTCACTCAGAAACTCGCAAGCAAAATAAAAAATGGTTTGTGCAATGGAAAGTGTGACTTCAGGTCTCTATTGAGGTGGTGAATAATGCTTCAACATTCTGCCATTTACAGGTCCTCCTGGCAGATCTGTCCCATCACTGTTGTGTAGCAAGAAAGTGTTATTTCCTTTGAATGCTTGAATCATGTATGGTCCCTTCCACAGACTATCGAATTTGCCATGCTTTCCCTTGTCTTCATTTCGGGAATCCCATCTCAGCACCAAATCTCCTAGCTCAAAATCATCTTCCTTGGTTCTTTTTTCAAAAATCTTCTTAATGCTTTCTTGGACTACCTGAGTCTTGTTGTATACTTCTTCCTTGGACTAATGCAAATGGATCATTTGGTTGATCCTTCTTTGGGATTCATTTGGCTCAGCTTGTATGTATTGCATCAATTTCATGACAGGAACTCCTAAGGAAGTGGGAAAAACTGCTTCTATGCCGTAGACCAGCTAATATGGTGACATACCAATTGACCTTTTGGTGGTCAGTCTGTCGGCCCATAATGCAAAAAACAACCTGTTATGCCACGACTTCTTGTTTTCTTGCAAAGTTTTATTGATAATGTTTACCAGGGTTTTATTTGATGATTTTGCCAGCCCATTTCCCTGAGGGTAGTAAGCTGTGGAATGACCCAAACCAATATGATATTGGTTGCAGAAATCTATGAGTTTCTTATATCGAAAAGCAACTGCATTGTCAGTTATAATTTTTCTAGGACATCCAAAACGAGACAAGATATTATTTTCAAGAAATTTAATAATGACAGAATTAGTGGCTTGCCTGCTTGGTACTGCTTCGATCCATTTTGTAAAATAATCCATGGCAGTAAGAATCCACCTGTGCTGGCCCGAAGAAGGAGGATGTATTTATCCGATGAAGTCTAATCCCCATTGCTGGAAAGGGGCTTCAACAGAGATTGGTTTAAGGGGTAGAGGAAGAAGTTTCCTTTTGCCTTCAAACAACTAACATTGATGAAACAAATTCACTTTATGATGTACATCAGTGAATAGAGTTGGCCAATAGAATCCAGCTCTGAGTATTTTGTTGGCTGTGGCCTTCTAGTTCAGATGACCACCACAATCTCCTGCATGAAAATCCTGCAGTGCTTTGTCAGCTTCATCCTTCAATAAACAATTTAACAGAATACCTCCAGGGTCTTTCCAATACAGATTGCCTTCTAGAATGAAAAAATTTAATGCTTTCAATTTCAAAAACCTGGCTTTAGTTTTGGTCAGACCAGGGGGAGCTTGTAAATTATGCAAAACGAATACCAGGTCTGCATACCATGGAGATTTGAGAAATACCTCTCTCACGCTTGGAGTTTCCTGCTCACCATGTTCATCTACTGTAGCTAATAAATTAATGTCAAGAGCATGGAAATTTGATTCAACCATTAACTTTGCTAGACCTTGACCTTTAATCAGTTTAGTAGGCTTAATCTCTATGTCATACTCTAGAATGATAGCAATCCATTTTCCTCTTCGGCCGTCCGGATTGTCCTGGGTTAAAATGTCTTTTACTATCGCATTCCGAACATATGCAATGGTGTGGGAATGGAGAATGTGTGCTCTGAAATCTTTTATGGCTTTCACTAAGGCAAAAGCTTGTTTCTCCATTATTTGATAATTCAAAGCAACATTTCTTAAAGCTTTACTGAAAAAGGATATGCGCTGTTCATACCCTTCGCTGTTTTTCTGTAGTAATACTGCTGCAATGGTATGTTTAGAAGCGAAAGAAAAAAGATAGAAATCTTTGGTGAAATCAGGACTGATCAAGACTGGGGCCTCCCTGAGTGCGCGTTTGACTTGTTCAAAAGACTGCCTGGACTTGGTGTCCCATTTTATTTTTGTGTCCTTTTTAAGCATGTTTGTGATGTTTCTGAGAAGCTCAGCCAGGTTGGGTATAAATCTTCGCAGAAAGTTTATTTTTCCAATAAAAGACTGTAATTCTTTGATGTTTCTTGGGTGTTCTAATTTTTGAATGGCCTCTATTTTGCTGGGGTCTATTTTAATTCCATCCTTAGAGATTATGTGCCCTAGCAGTTTTCCTTCCTCTAATCCAAAAAGGCTCTTTTTAGGATTTAAAGAAATCCCAAATTTCCTGCATTTCTCAAAAACTCGTCTGAGATGTCGTAAGTGCTCGTCACCAGATTGGGAAAACATAGTTACGTCGTCCAGATAGATGACAATAAATTTACCGAGTTCTTCCACAAAAGCAATGTCCATCGCTCTCTGGAAAGTGGCTCCAACGTTCATCAACCCGAAAGGGATTTTCACATACATGAAAGTACCCCATGGTGTTGTGAAGGCGGTTTTGTCTTGGTCATCTGGGTGAATGAGGACCTGATTATAACCCGAGAACCCATCCAGTAAAGAGATTCAACTGGATCCGACTACCCTTTGTAATATGTGGTCCATTTTTGGAAATGGGTAATTATCCTTCAGAGAGACCTTATTTAGATTTCGAAAATCGATGCAAAGCCTGATTTCTCCAGATTTCTTTCGCGTTGGGAGCAAATTTGAAACCCATTTGGAAAACCGTAACGGGACTATGATTTTAGCATCGTACATTTTTTTGATTTCTTTTTCTATCAGGGGAAGTAGCTTGGGATTGATCCTCCTAAGTTTCTGTCTGAAAGGTTTTTTATCTTCTTTTATTGGAATCCTATGTTGTATGATGCTGGTGTCATAAGCCTTCAAGTCCTCGTAACCCCAAGCAAATACGTTTGAATATTCCTTGAAAATCTCAATGTATTTGAGTTTCTGCTCAGGGGGTAATGATTTGGAAAGTTTCACCATCCTGGGTTTCTCTTCTGTCTCTATATTACAATCTTCTACTTCTTGACCACTGGCTTCAATTTTCAGTTTTTTTAGCTACATCATTAAAATCAAATAAGTCCCCTAAAGGAAATAAACCCCTAGGTAAAACATTACTTTTCAAATGAAAAATATTAGCTTCTATCTCATCCTCACCTAACTCTTCTGAATCTATCTTATTTACACTATCATTTCCAAAATCAGGTCTTTTTACATTTTCATCTTCATTTTCTAAGTCTATGTTTGTACACTCGAAATCATTTTTGCATTGCAGAAAATCTTCAATTTGATCATCATTACCAAATACCTGCTAGTATCTGATGTTGTCTGGAACAGTTGGTCTGCACTTCACCTCCACTGTGTATGGGTGAGTGGAATGAAAAGGTATCTTGCATGTGGCTGCTGACGTAGCTAACCCATCTGCCGAAATATTCTGTCCCCTAGGCATCACCTGCAAATCAACTTCAGTGAAACATTTAAGGGCGTCCCGAACAACATTCCTATAAGATCTAAGACGGGGATGTTTTGCTGCATACTCACCTTTAATTTGCTTAATTATTAACTCAGAATCACCTCTTACCATAATTTGTTTGGCACCAACCTTCTTTAGAAGTTTCAGACCGAGCATCAAAGCTTCATACTCGACAATATTGTTAGTGCATTAAAAATTTAACTTGTAAGAATGGTTTTACGAATACTTGGATCTGTGATTGTGCAACCAAACTCCTGCTCTAGCTCCTTCTTTGCTCATAGCTCCATCAAAGTCCATGCTCTAGAAATCTATTGGCAATTCTTCAGTTATCACATTTTTCTTTCTTTTTGCCTCAACAATTTTGCGACCTTCGGTCGGATCAGAGGTATCTTATTCCAGCTGAGTGATTTGTTCTTCCATATCACCATCGTTATATAGGATAAAGGAATCCAGGTTAAAATGTGCAGAGTACAGAGGGTAGTTGTGTGGATTTTCTTGGCTGCTAACCATATACTTCATCAGTGTCTCTCTGTATAGTCTTCTCTGTTGACCAAAACCTGGGAGAGTGGCATATGACATATCCAACTGCAAAGTACCTCTCAACTTGGCCCCCCAAGACCGAGACAACAACATACCATATTTCGGGGGAGTTTCTGCAACCACAACATCCATGACCATGATTTTTGCAGGAATCTGAACCAGGGTGATATACAGATCCTTGATCAAACCGATACATCTAACTTTACTGGAGTTAAAAGAGTGTAAGTCCTTGCAAGGTCTGGTAACCTCAAGTCCCAGTTTTTCCATCACTGCTTTAGGCATCAGATTATGGGAAGCACCCAAATCTAACATAGCATTATGCAGAATCAAGTCGTGTATATTAAGGCTGATGTAAAAAGGAGAGACAACACCATTGTCAGTCTGACCATCCACTTCTGGTCCGAACAGGAGTTCAGGTTGGTCATCTGTAAGGTTTACAGCATCTGAATGATTCGTTGATCCAACAGTCAAGGCCTTCGTGCCTATATCAGGTTCAATGGTCAGTGCTTTAATCACCTGTGAATGGTAAGCATCTTTGCTCATCAACTCAGAAAGGGGGATGGGAATTTTTACTTTGGCTAATTCCCCTTCGAGGATGAAAGGTGTAGGTGCTCTGCTTTGGCTCAACAATTTTGATTTTTCCACCACAATCTTCCAGCCAGAAGTATTTGGTGGGTTAGTTGATGAAACCTTAGTCTGCGATGATATTTTCAGAATAGTAAGGTTTCTTTTTTCCAGAACTTCAGCCTTACCTTTCTCAGGACTCTTCTCGGCAGAAGGTTCAGGGGATTTTTGGGTTTCGACTATCTTCTTCGTTTCGGTCACCTTTTTTGGAGAACCTCCGTCTGTCTTTTTACTTCACAGATTGTACTGTCAGTGTACCTCTAAAATAACATTTTCAAATGCCTGCTATTCGGTGTCTTCAGCTTCTTCACTTACCTTTGTTTGATTGAGAAGGAAAAGTTCTTGCTTTTCCTGGGTAAGGAAAATAACTTCGTTATCGTGAATGCCCATGAGGTTTATATGAGTATCCTCTAGTTCTTCAATGACTTCCTCTCCTTCATCAACATAATTTTCTTGTAGGGGAGGTCTGATCTGTTGATCAGGACCTCTCTGTTCCCTTTGATCCCTAGGGCCTCTCTGCCTGATTTGAGGAGGGTTTCTTCTGAAGTTAGGGTTCCGAATTTGAGGGGTTGGTGGGTTTTCTCTAGGAGGGTTTCTCTTGGATACAGTAAGTCTCTCCATCATTCTTTCCATTTCTCTAGCCAATGAATCCAATTTGGAATCAGAAGTTGATGTGGAAGGTTCCTCTTTGATTGTGACCCTCCTCTCTATCCTCTATTGTGCCTTTTTTGCCAACAGGTTGGCCTCCACACTTATTGCACTTTTCAGCATGTCCTCTAGGGTGGTGGATTTTCTTTCCCTTAATTGATATGACATATCGATGTCAAAACCATCATGGAATTTTATCAATGCTAAAACTTGTGGAGGTTTAATATCGGCTGGAATTGCATTGTACAGGTTATTGAAACGGGTACAATAATCTTGTACTGTCTCACCTTGATTTCTTTTGATGTTTTTGTATTCTGACAAGATTTGGAGAGGGTTTTTCTTTACCTCCCATCTGTCTAGAAAACTCCTTTGGAACACGGTATGGTCAAGGACTGAGGCAGCACGTAAACCTTTATACCATTTCTTAACGTCACCCGTCAAACTTTGGGCAAACAATCTCATTTGAATGTCAGCCTCATCTACTTCCTGTAGGTAAAAATAATCATTCATTTTATCGTGTTGCTGAGCGCTCAAGGATCCTATTCCATCGAATTGTGGAAGTCTTGTTTGATAGTCTTGGGGCATAGCATGAAGGGGTGCGGCCAACACCAAGGGAGCATATCTGGCTACCATGATTGGCGAAGGAGGCAGGACAACAACCTGGATGATAGGTGGGGTGGTGACAGAAGATGAGGATGAGGAGGGGCTAGCTGGTACAGAGTGAGTGGTTTGAGGTTTAGCAGTGAGAGATAGAACTTCAGGAGTCTGGGGTTGCAAGACGGTTGGGTCTAGGATGGTTTCAGCCACAAAGCTATTAGATTTTGTTCTGAACGGGCTTTGTTCGAAAAGGATGTCAAATTCAAGATCCTGAAGGGAAACAAGCTCCTCTGGAAGAGAAGGGGACTTTTGAAGGGGATTATGACTTACTGAACCTTCAACAATGGTCTTTTTCCTGAGTAACTGTTCTGGATTATTTGTTTCTATCGCAGGTTCTGGGTTTGGGTGAGATCGAGTATAATCTCTTTTGGGAGCCATATTTCTTTTTGATTTTTATATATACTTTTTAGTTTTATGAGTCCAAAAATAATATGTGAAAGTTTTCAACAACCTCTAAACATTACTTCTTTCTCAAATTTGCAATATTTCAGAAGAAAAATTTTCTTCTAGGGAAAAGAAGATGTGAGGTTAAAAATTTGTTCATTTCTGATCCCCAGTGGAGTCGCCACTATGTTAACGCTCTGTAAATTTCCTAGAGGTTGTCAGGAAAGAAGAAATCTATGGAAGGTAACTTTATCCAACCACTTCGAAGCTAGGATCTATCCCTTCCATCTTCAGAGAGGGATCTCTTTGTATGATTTAGATATTTTTCCAATTTAAAATATTAGGCTAGGTAAAAAGAATGTGTTGGTTTTGTTTGTTGTAGTTTTCGTCGGGTTGGATGAGATAGTTTACACATCCATTGGGCTATGGGGTCTGTATCATGAAATAAGATCTAAACCAGAAAGAAAAGAAACCTTTCACGGGGAGAGATAATGTAATCGCTAGATTCTTTTAGTAGCATAAATGAGGAATAGCAAAAAAAGGTGAGAATGTCAATTACAACAAAGAAGTAGTTAAGAATTTATTTACCGTAAAATCAGAAGATAAAACATTAAAATCTTTTAAAGTCAGAAACAGGGTATACAAAGATAAATCCTGCAACATTTGTTACTTTCAAAGATTAGATTTAGCAAACAATGTGATAACTAAGCGGGAATAACATTTAACTTAGAAAGGAAAACATCACCAGTGAATACACGCAATAATCCTGTAAAAAATGCCTCTTTGTATTAATGGAAGATCTCTTGAAAAATATTACAGTCTGATAGCTCGCAGGGCGTAAAGATCAACCCTCAATACTTCGAAAAGTGAAGTATTTATAACCCAAAATTACAAACGATCCTGTCATTAAAGATCAGGACATGGTAAATCTATTTTTAGCCTAACTAACTTAACAAATTACAAGAATCTAGGAAATTGTTTGATGATGTGTTGCAACTGCATGCTGTTTTCTGGGTGAACCATTGGTGAGGCCTCTATGCGACCTTGTCTGACTGGACAGTTGACTAGGCTGGGACAACTCATGGATTACTCGATTAGGTCACAAAGCTCTTCCCATCGAAGATGACTGGGAACGCTGACTTTGAGTAAGCTTCGGTAGACTTCATCCATTTCTGTGTACTTGGCAAAAGTAGGCTTGGTGATGAAGATGTACCAGATCTCATGCTATATGCTGATGTCCAACTGAAGTGCATCTAAGAATGCCTTGCTGGTGATGCTGCCTTGAATCCCTAAAAATTTCAAACTATCCTTAGCCACATCGGCTAGTCTCTTTTTTTAATCTGGGAGCGTCATCAATTTGTCATTTATCACCTTCAAACCAGGAATACCTTTCTTCTATAGAGCCTCAATATTACTTAAAAACCTTTGTACCCCTTGGTCCATGGCCTGAACCTTTTCTTCCAGTTGTAGCATCAATCCTCTCTTGGTCAAGACTCTCTTTACCTCAAGGATGGTCTCTGTTCTATCCTCAATTCTCAACTCTTCCAACTCCTCTATGGTTTTAGAATTTAGGAATTTGATGATTTCATTAGCCTGTGTGGGCATCTCTCCCAATTCTGATATGATCTTCTCGATGGCCTGTTTGCTTCTCTGCACCAATTCATTTTTCTCAAAAATAATCTGTATCATTGGCCATATCTCGTTCATAGACTTGGTGATGTTTGTCCAGACACTTTCTTTGAATTCGGCCAGTGTTTTACTTGCCATTGTTTTCTTTCGGAGCTGTTGTAACTCTTGTTTGAGCTGGTATAACACCTATTTTTCCTTGGAGAAGCTAGTTTGATAAGAAGATTTGAGTTCCTGAAGATTCTCAATCTCCTTTTTGAGCCTGCTAATCTCTGTCTCCTGCAGGTTCATCTCTTCCATAGATTTGGCCAATTCAACCGTCTTTTCCAGAGACGTCAGTGGATTTGCTGATGGGACTTCTTCTAGTGATGTTGTGCTCACTCCTGAGAGTGGAACTGCACTCAATGGAATGACTTCCATGGGTTTCAACTGTTCTTTCTCTTTCACTAGCTTCTCCATCTCAGCTTCCATTTCTTTCAGTTGTGCATTTTGCTCCATGATTAACTTAAGCATCTCATCTTTTTCTCCTTCTGTCTCTACTATTTCCTTTGCCTGTGAGTCTACTATTGGTGGCATCTTCAATTGTTTCCTCAAAGATGCTATGTCTGCATTTTTCTTCTTGATCATCTCCTCGACTTCTTTCACATTCGAGGGATCGTACCCAATCTTGAGGTTCAGCTCCTCCAATGTCTTGATCCTGTTGTCCTTGGCAAAGGATGATATCTTCTCCAACTTCAACTGTGTCTGGACGTTGTTTAGATACACTTGTAACCTGGAGGCAATAGTGGAAGCATGTGCCAATGTGGAGAAAACCATTTCTCCAGTTTGCCTGTGCAGATCCATTTGATCGGAAGGATGCACGTCTTTGTTCTGGAATTCGAAGGTTGCCCTTTTATAGTCGGTGATTACCTTTGGGTCTGGCACCTGTGCTTGGAGAAATGCCATGTGCATTCTTCCCTTCTCTGTGTCAAATGCCGATAGAAGCCTATGTTGTGCAGTTGACGTCTGCTTCTAGAATTGGGCATATGTGTTGTTGGTTAGAGTTTGATTATTTTTCTTGATCGAGTCATATTTCTCAAAGATGCTCAGCTTTGGTCCTGTCTTGCCTGGCTGGTTGATTGGTGGAGTATTTGTAGTCTTTTTTGGTAACACAATGGTTATAATTTGCTTGCTTCTTGTGTTGAGGAGCGACTGATCAACCTCTGTCACTATAGTGGATGGAATTTCCTTTTCTCTAGCTAGGTCAGGAGCTGGACTAGTTTTTGGCCTCTTGGTATGCAGTTGGAATTCTTCTAATGAAACTTCAGTCACAGGAGGTGACAGATCCTGCCTAGGCCTTTTCTCCTTCGGATCCTGTGGTGTGGTTGTCTGTGATACAATGACAGGGGGGTCCTATTGTTCTGTTTCAACCAAAGTGTTTGGTTCCCATCCTGTCTGGTTTGAAAATTTCTCCACCTTAGGCCTAGATTTGTGGACATACGTGATATTCTTGTTTTTTATCCTCATCTCTGAAATGATCCCGCATGGATCGTAGTGCCATGTGAAACTCATGAAGAATTTCATTTCCTTCAGCAGCCTGTCTGCTTCCTCCCCGACGCCTCGATTGTTGTAGATGAAAGACCCAATCTGCCCTTTGATTATGAGCTATTTCTTTTCTTTAAAGACACAAAGTGAATATCATCCGAGTTTATCATCTGCCTTATGCATTCCAGAGAAAAAATTCTGACAGGTAAGTATTTGGGTAGTTTATATGGGGCCAACTCACACCCATAGAATCTGATCTCAGTGTGATTTTGGTACAGGTACCAATCACCAGTCTTTGTATGATCCGAGAGATGTAGGATCCTCTAAAATTTGTCATTAATCCTGGGTTCGGGTCTACCGCTGAGCATACTCACCACTTGGTGGTAGAATTGATCGATGAACTGCTTGAAACTGAATTCCGTGGAGTTATGTCTGAGCAGGGAAGTCCATGCGGTTACTGCCTGGGGTTTTCCATCTCTGTCCATCTTCTGCATAGAAAAAGAAAATTTGTCCGCTTGGAAGAAAACGAACAGGTATGCTAGTATTGAAGAATACCAGAACATGCCTTCTGTGGTGAAATTGATGAATTGCTCGTGAATGTTGTTCGCCAAGAACATGCTGAAGTTGAACTGTGTAGTGGGCTTCTCATCTGCAGAGAAAATAAACAAAAATCCCAGAATGGGTTCATCCACCCACTGATTTGAATAATAACCTAACAAGGTGCATAGGGACTTGATAACCTGGTTTCCTTTGGTTGAGAACATGGAGGAAGGATAAGGGGGATTTGTAGTGGGGAGACGAGCAGACTGTGGAAGAAAAAGATCAAATATTTGAGCTCTTTGAGGAAACGTCATCTTCTGGTATAACTCTGTATGGATTTCAAGGTTAAAAGGTGATGCGGAGTTGGCTTAGGATATTTGCATCATTTGGCATGGTTTCTGGTCGATGGTTTCTGACCAGTGGAATCCTGTTGAGATCGATAGGAGGCGGGAGAAACAAATTCTCCTCTCCTTGTGTTCATTTTGATTTTGGCGCCATTACTGTAACAATGCCTGCAAATAAAAAAATGTTAGCGGGGATGACTGTAGATGGGGGCGACTGACTGTAATGGAGAAGAAAACGGGGTAAATTCTCTGGTGCGATGAGTGGATAAATGGTGAAGGAATGAAGAGTGAGGTTAATTTTGAGTAAACGGGTATCCGTTGGGCGCAGGGGACATGTCAGCTGGTTAACGGATAAGTTATCAAGTAATAAATGGCCAATGGGTCATTTAGAATGTGAGATGGAAGGTGATGTGGTGGTTATCGATTGGGGGAAAAAATCATGGTGAGGGGACTTGCCACGAGTGAATGAGGGAGAAGGACTGACGGAGTTATGGGATGTGACTCTTTTGGAAAGGTGGATGATGATGTCAGATGTGACGAGGTATGTCAGACAGTAGGAGGCGGTGGGACTCGGGACCAGCAAATTCATGCCACATATAGATAGAGGGCCCGCCAGAGTAAGACTCCATTCTAGACCTCCCCCTCACTGTTAAAGGTAGATCAGTCGGGGGGGGTCCGAAAAATACCTTTAACCATCGATATGCGTGCTTTGCTCTCCACCACAGATCTGTGCATGATCTTTATCACACATTCTGGACCCCCCCTGCATTAAAGGCAAAACGGACGAGGGGTTCTGGAATCCAATACAGACCATAGATATGAGCACCGAAACTCGGGCCGTCCAGATGTGCGCATGCATTATCAGCGATTTTGGACCCCCCCCCCC
>ML812669.1:0-12149 GCA_009831015.1 Picea engelmannii
AGGGAGTCAAGCCTGAGAGGGAGCATGGAGACTCAGAGTGAGCCTGATATTAGAGAGGATTAGATGAGTAAAGAGATGTCTTCCAGTACTGAAAAACATATTCCATGAGTTGAGAAGACTATATCGTAGCTTCAAATACCTCAAGGAGACATGAAATATCTTGAGAAGATTCCCTTGTTTCAATGACAGAGAAGGAAGCCGGTCAGAAGGACTGGGATATGGATTTTTCCCTGAGACTAGAAGGGAAGTCAGTGGTGACTTCCAAGATTGATCTAACAGATCAAGTATGTTGCATATACAGTATAGAGATATGAAAATCCTTATTTGTGTCCAGAGGATTCTCCTAGCAAGAGGGATAAGACTATGACAAGACACTTGCTCTAGTAATCAAAAGAAGTATATACAAAACAACCATCATCCATTAAAAGAGGTTGATGCAGTATGAGATTCAGAGGGTGAAAATGAATATGTTATCATGATGGAGTAGAGGAGCTACTCTCAGACTTCAAAAACTACAGTGAGAATGGTGCAGTCGTTCTCAGTTTCATAAATAGAAGCTACAGGTGCAAAGTCCTGGTTCCAGAAGGAACAGTTGCAGAAAAAGTAGAGGACATACTCTCAAGAAGTGAGACAAATAGTTCTTTGTAGAAAGCACATAGAACCAACACATGATTATGCAAATTGAGTTGCAGTTGAACAAGTGTACCAGGTTGGTACAATGTGATGTGAAAAGTTGGTTTCGAAGAACAAGATAGAAAAACTCATGTTTTTAGGTTGAAGAAAGATTTGTATGGGTTGAAGCAAGCTCCAAGAGCTTGGTATGGAAGGATTGACAGTTTTCTTATGAGCTTGGGATTTACCAAGAGTAAATTTGATTCTAATATTTACTTCAAGGTTATGAATCATGAGCTAGTTGTATGGCTACTATATGTGGATGACTTATTCTTGACAGATGAAGAAAATCTCATCACAAATTGTAAGAAGAAGTTTTCCATTGGATTTGAAATGAAGGAACTAGGCTTGATGCACTATTTCTTAGGTCTTGAAGTATGGCAGAACCCAGAAGATATTTTCCTTAATAAAGGAAAGTATGTTGTGGGAATTATGAGGAGATTCGACATGATGGACTGTATAGCCATGTCCACTTCTATGGAGATGAATCTGAAGTTATTGGTTGATACTTCGTCAGAGTTAGTTGATGATACTCTATACGGACATATTATTGGTTTGTTGATGTATCTGACAAATACCAGGCCAGCTATATGCTTTGTTGTGAACACCTTGAATCACTATCTGGAGGAGCCCATACATGTTCACCTTGTAGATGCAAAGCATGTGATGAGATACCTTAAGGGTACGTTGGATTATGGTGTCTGTTATACTGGAGATCATGACTTTAGACTATATGGTTATACTAATTTAATTATATTTATGTTATTATATTATATTTAATTATTATAATAATATTATATTATTATATTATATTTAATTATTATAATAATATTATATTATTATATTATATTTAATTAGGCCCCATTGTGCCTTAGAAAAATTCGGTCCTATTGTGCCTTGATAGTTAAATATAAATTAAGAGGGTAAAGTGACAAGTCAGACCAGACCTAATTATAGGTTGGCCAAACCACTATTTATAAGAGAGGCCAACACCTCATTTGGACACACAACCACACTAGCTCTGCAACTATGAAGAAGTGTGCAAGTCTTGGAGGAACTACTATTGCAGCTAAGTGTGACATCAAGGAGGGTTCTTGGTCTGTGTCTTGGAATTTCTTGGTTAAGTGGTATGATACTCTTCCTAGTGAAGGAGAAGAGGAGGATCTTCTGTTCAGTCTTGGGTCTATCTATATTGAGGAAGTTTTTGCTAGGTGTTGTCCCCCATGTGGGTTTCCCGGGATAATCTGTGTGTCTCTATTGTTTCTATAATTGCCTCTCTTTCAGTGATATTATTTACGTAGCTAATGTGCTAAATGATTATAATAATAAATAAGAACTGTAACTGCTAGTTGTATAAGTAAAATATCAACAACATACAATTATTGTCGATAGACATATAGTCTCTACAACAATCATATCATCTGATATAAACCTGCATAAAAAATATCATGATACAAACATAGTCATCTGGGTCATTATTCCACTCACATCTGTGAGCTCTGGAAGAGAATCTTCCCTTAGAAAGTTAAACATCATCCATGGGCTATCTAGACTAATCTTCCCAAGCATAGAACAATAATTGTCCATGATTGTTGGACCATTCAACCTAACTGGGCCATTCTTTTGGCACTATTCACAGTGCAACCAGGAGAGAATGAATTTTCCCTAGGGAATGACTGTCCTTGATTGTTGAGCCTGGACCATTCAACCTAACTGGGCCATTGTTCTAGAACTATTCATATTCCAACTTGGACAGAATGATTTTTCCCTAGGGAATGATTGTCCGAACCATTTCCTATGGAAATGAATGTCTTGTATCAACTGCCTATATCGAACCATTCTTCGACACTGCTCACAACTATGAACTTTGAAAGAATGAATGCCCAGAGAGGCGAACCATTTTTCTTGACCACTTCTCAAAGTGAATGCCAAGGAGAATGATTGTCCTAGACCATTTCCCCACACTGGCCAGAAGGGGAATTGTTGTCTATGGTACATCAACAATCTATCGAACCACTTTTGTTACGAAAATGACTGTCTATTTTGGACCATTTTCCGAACTGGAAAATGATTGTCCATCAGAAATATTGGACCACTTTCCAGAATGGAAAGTGACTGCCCAACCTGGACCATTTTCCAAACTGGAAAGTGACTTCCCAATTCTCCCTCCCAATCTGGGGAGCCATCTCTTCCCTTTCAACTAAGGGATTTATCTCCATGAGCCCCATCTTTTCCATTAAGTACGCAAAATTTATTCTGGACAGAGACTTTGTCAAAATATCTGCTACCTTCTCATCTATGGAGATATACTGGAGTTTCACTTCTCCTTCCTGGACTTTACCACAAATAAAGTAGTATTTGATCTCAATATGTTTCGACCGGTCATGAAACACTGGGTGATCTAACAACTTCATACAACTTTGATCAAATGGCCCAATCAATTTTCGATACAGGGACAAGTCTATTGGATTAGAATCTGAGTCTCTTACTTTTCTTATGTTTGTGGTCATAGGAGTGGTCATGGATTTGCAATCCATCATTCCAAATTTATGAAGGATCTTTACTGCATACTTTCCTTGTCCAAGGAATATTTCACCACACTTTTGCCATACTTATTGTCCCAAGTAATAATGCATGAGACCAAGATCTTTCATATTGAACTCAGAAGCTAACTCCTTCTTACACTGGGTGATAAGAGACTCTACACCTATCAATAATAAATCATTGACATACAATAGAATAATCACAAGTGCATTGTTCACAACCTTGTAGTAGAGATTTGGATCTGCATGAATCTTAGAGAAACCAAGTCTTATTAAGTAACTGCCAATTAATTATGGCATATCAAGCTCTTGGAGCTTGCTTGAGTCCTTACATGGATTTATTTAATTTTCAAACATGAGTGTCTCTCGGATGCACCTCAAATCCTTGAGGTTTTTCAATGTACACTTCTTCTTCAATTGGTCCATTGAGAAAAGTTGTCTTTACATCCATATGATGTAAACTCCATACCATGGAAGCAGCAAGGGACATAAGAAAAGGTTTCTTCATAATATTCTCCCTCCTTATAGGACAACCCTCTAGCCATGAACCTTGCCTTGTATTTATATATGCTTCCATATACTGCATGTTTAATCTTATACACTCATTTTGAAGTTACCATTGATTTTTCCTTGGGTCTAGGCACAATTTCCCACACATCATTTTTCATGGTAGACTGGTATTCTTCTATCATAGATTCTTTCCACTGTTTCTTTTGAATTTCTTCTTCAAATGTGGTGGTTTATTCACTTATAATTTGTGCCATACATGCTGCATAGCTGGAGAATATTTTGGGCTTCTTGCTTTCCCTGAAAGTGCCACTTGGAGTTTTGAGTCTTGCTCCTTCATGTAGAGTAGCTTCAATCCAAGCTGGAAATTTTCTATTTTTGGGTATATTGATTGATTCAATAGGTCTGCATGGTTGCACTGGATGATCAAGTTGTTTTGATTCTTCATTCCGACTTTTTGGAAAATCGGTGCTTTCTTCTTTAGGCTCTTCATATTCCTCTTCCATGGAATATTCTATAGACTTCTTGAAAGTCAACTTCTCATCGAAAGTTACCTCTTTGTTGACTTCAATCTTAAGTTGTTCTGGAATATAGATTCTGTAGGATTTGAAGGATTCACTATATCCAAAAAAATATGTCTTACCTTCCTGGGGGTTCTAGTTTCTTCCTTTTATCCTTGGGAACATGAATGTAAACATGACAACCAAAGTTCTTAAGTGTTCCACACTAGGTTTCTTTCCTGAGAAGGCTTCTTCTTGAGTCATATCCTTCAATATGCAATGGGGACTTATGTTCTGAACATATATTGTTTTCATGGTTGCTTCTACCCATAGGTACATGGATAGACTTTGATCATTAATTAGTGCCTTCGTGGTTTCTTCAATGGATCTATTTTTTTTTTCTACTACACCGTTTTGTTTAGGATTATGAGCAATGATTATCTCCCTCCTAATCCCTACTGATTTAGAAAAGGAAACACTTATTTGGATGTGTATTCTCCTCCATTATCTGTTCTCAAAGTATTGATTTTATTATTTGTGAGGTTTTCTATTTCTTCCTTGAATTCCTGAAACTTGTTGAAAAATTCATCCTTTGTCTTCAAGAGATATAACCAAGTCTTTATTGAGTAAGCATCTACGAAGGTTACATAATAAAGAGAACCTCCTAGAGATTTAAATGGCATCGGACTGCAAACATATGAATGTATTAGATCTAGGATTTCCTTAGATCTATTATCGTTACTTGAGAATGGATTCTTAACTTTCTTACCAAGTGCACATCCTCTGCAAATTCCTTCTTGTACAGATTGTAGTTCTGGTATTCCTACAACCATTTTCTTGAGGAAAGGTAATGCTTGATAGTTAAGATGAGCATACCTTCTATTCCAAAGTTCACTGGGATTGACTTCATCATGTACAAGATCTTCATCATTTCATTCTAGTAGTATGTATAATATACCTTCATGAGTTCCAATAACTCTAACATTCTCTATGTTGGAGTCTCTAAACCAAGCTAGTACTTCACCATATACAAAGGTTATTATATTTCCTTTGTCTTCTAAGCAAGAGATAGATACAAGATTGTTTTCTAAACTAGGTACATATAATACATTACTCAAATGAACATTGTTATTTGATTCCAATTTGATGGAGGCTTGACCAATTCCTTTGACTAGATAGGTGTTCTTGTCTCAAAGTTATACTTTGTGAGATGTCTTCTTTTCGTTCATATTGGAGAGTTTGACTTGGTCTCTTGTCATATGCCTGGAAGCTCCACTATCAATTATTCACATGTAATCTTCAAGGTATCCTACGAGAGTTGAATAATGTAGACGATCTTCCTTTTCATTCATGATTTATGTTCACTGATAGTTGGTCAAACTTTGATTTTGACTGGTCAAACGTTGAATTTGACCCAAAATATCAACCTTAATGTTTCTTCCCTCTGAGAGTGTTAATAGGTGCATTAGAATATCCTTTCCTTGGGAAAAATGTTCCATCATAAATTGTTGGGCAAAAGGTGTAGGGTTTTGCAATTGCACCTTCTAGAAACCCTAGCAACAGTGCTTCAGTAATTGCACCTGCTAGAAACCCTAGTGACAGTTCTTCAACGAGCTTTATAATGTATGGCTTATCTTCCTTCCAGTTGTTAGACTGACTGAAGGAGGTTTGGGACCGTAACCTGTTAGAATAAAAGAGATGTGCTCATTTTCACCATAAACAATATAGTAATATTGTCACCCAACCGTAGGCACAAAGGCCACCCCCAGGCACTTTTTGTCAGTGTTTCATGGAAACCTGCACATGAGACCTAGCTAAAGAATACACAAACAAAACTTATCTATAAAATGAAGAGAGATACAATATGAAGAATGAGAATCAATGTATATTATGATATGTTCAATGAGTGAGTGATATTCACTCGTATAGGAAATGACATCCTATAATTAAGAAAATCGAAGAAGCAGTGAGATGCAGTGACCTTTTCTTAGGAATGCATGCATAATAGTGATGGTCTAAAATTAGAAAGTCTAAAATAGATAGTTAAATATAAATTAAGAGGGTAAGGTGACAGGTCAACCCAGACCTAATTATAGGCTAGCCAAACCACTATTTATAAGAGAGGACAGTTCTTAATTTGGACACAACCACACTAGCTCTTCAACTATGAAGAGGTGCATAAGTCTTGGAAGATCTGCTACTGCAGCTAAGTGAGATGTCAAGGAGGGTTCTTGGTGCATGTCTTGGTATTTCTTGGTTAAGTGGTGCGCTACTCTTCCTAGTAAACGAGTAGAGGAGGATCTTCTATTCGGTCTTTGGTCTATCTATATTGAGGAAGTTTTTGTTGGGTTTTCTCCCCCATGAGGGTTTCCCAAGATAATTTGTGTGTCTCTATTGTTTCTGTGATTTGATCTCTTCCAGTGATCTTATTTATGCAGCTAATGTGCTAAATGATTATAACAATAAAGAAGAATCATAATTGCTAGTTGTATAAGTAAAATATCAACATGGTATCAGAGCAGGCCTGAAAGAGACCAACTCACAATCCAATTTTCAGTATTGCAGTTGCTGCAGAATTAGGGTTTTCGCATAAACCCTAACTGTGAAATTTTCCCTGTTTCGGGAGGATGTTGGGGGAAGTAACCACATTTAGGAGTTTGGCCTAGGAGGGCACATCTAGTCCCTAGATCAAAATTCTGAAATTTGAAGTTTAAAAAAAATTAGGGTTTCCTCATAAAACCCAAAGTTGTAGTTGCAGTACCGGTTGATGTATCAGTTGCAGTTGCAATATCAATTGCAATATCGGTTGCAGTTGCAGTGTCAGTTCCTTCATTCTAGTTGCAACACTAGTTGCATTTTTAGCACCAGCTACAGTACCAGTACCAGTTGCAGTGAAAGTTTTTCTGAAGTTTTGGGACTGGTTTTTATTTTCCTAGTGTGCCTTACCATATCAAATATCCAACTAACTTTAAGTTACAATTTGAAGCTCCTTTGAAGTTTTAAAGGTTTGTTATTGCTTGTCGCGGCTACCAAATAGTTCCACTACCTATCATCACTATCAGAGGTATGTACTTACATATGTTCAAACTGTATCATTATTCTAAATGGTATTTGCAGGAGAAAGGGTCTTTTGTCTAAACAACAATCGTAGATCCATAAGGATTTCAAATCCATCACATTCAAAGGAACAATGCACCCTAGGTTTGATTAATTCAATATGCCTCTATTTGTTATGGCATTATTGTGATATTATGAACATCCAGGTTGTATTTTGATCTATTGAAGTTATGACTATCATACTAATCATTGGTCAAAATTAAAGTAAAAGTATTAGATTGATTAAAGTTGAGATTATAGAGTTTATTCTCTAACCCAATTTTTTGTCAAGAAATCATATTATCTTAGTACATAGGACAGGTTGAAGAAAATACTTGTCATCTTGAATGAAGGAGACTCTAAAGAAAAGTAACACACTCACTCTTGAGGACAAGACTCCACGTTCTAGGTTTGATTAATTAAATTGATAAGATTCAAATTTACACTTATCAAGTTTGATAATTGCTAAACACTATAGTTGTGATAGCAATATTTGAAAAGTTTTATTATTGAATACTTGGTAGCACGTGAGCACTATTGAGATAAATGCTTACTATAGTCATTTAGGAGATATAACTAACATCTCCTCTAGGAGAAACTTATTGTTTTGTTTCCAGTTTACCATGGAGGAATGATTGATCAAAACACTAGAAGAGTGTTTTTCTCATTCCTTATTATTGTATTTCTTACTTTTTACCCTTGTTTCAGGAAGGTCACAAGTGATAGCTATAAAGGAGATATTGTGACAATTGTTCTCATTATTTCTTTATTATTATTATAAAGAGTATTATTATTTTCTATTGTTTCTCCCTTGTTGTTCTTGTTCCGAGCAGGTCACATGTGATAAACCTAAGGAATCTATAGTGACGGTTGTTAGAGGCAACATATTAGATGAAACATGAAGTAGGCTATCCAAGTTGTATACATGACCATATACATACATGTACCAAAGAATATGAAGAAGAAGCTACTTTTGAGATACAAAGTATCTCATATGGAGATTGATTGTAAGGAGCAGAAGGCTCCAAAGATGATCGAACATTAGAATAGAACTCACAGTAGACTTGGTCAATGGATAATGAAGCCACCTTGAGAGGAAGCAAAACTCGTTTGAACTATGACTCAACTTTTCATATTAAGACTTGGTATTCAACACCAAGTGTATCCTACAGAGACTCTAATTTTTTTATAGACTCAGAGGGAGTCAAGCCTGAGAGGGAGCATGGAGACTCAAAGTGAGCCTGATCTTAAAGAGGATCAGATGAGTAAAGAGATGTCTTCCAGGACTGAAAAACATATTCCATGAGTTGAGAAGACTATATCCTAGCTTCAAAGACCTCTAGGAGACATGAAATCACCTGAGAAGACTCTCTTGTTTCAGTGGCAGAGGAGGAAGCCAGTCAGAAGGACTGGGATATGGATTTTTCCTTGAGACTAGAAGGGAAGTCAGTGGTGAATTCCAAGAGAGATATAACAGATCAAGTATGTTGCATATACAGTATAGAGATATGAAAATCCCAATTTGTGTCCAGAGGATTCTCCCAGCAAGAGGGAGAATACTATGACGAGACACTTTCTCTAGTAATCAGAATAAGTATTTACAAAACAACCATCATCCATTAAAAGAGGTTGATGCAGTCTAAGATTCAGAGGGAGAAATTGAATATGTTATCATGATGGAGTAGAGGAGATACTCTCAGATTTCAACAGCTACAGTGAGAATGGAGCAGTCATTCTCAGTTTCATAAATAGAAGTTGCAGGTGCAGAGTCTCAGTTCCAGAAGAAATAGTTGCAGAAAAAGTAGAGGACATACTCTCAGGAAGTGAGACAGATAGTTCTGTTAGCATTAGAAGTCACCCCTGGATTTCTTGCAGGAGCAGAGCCCAATGCCCATCATTTTTATGTCATGATTTGTTTAATGGGGTGATCAGATGGTGAAGACTTGAGACAATATAGCTTTAACTCGGGAAACTGGGCCTGGTATGTAAAAAGCAAGGGAGGTCTTGATCCAACTTCTGTCAGTAAGTTGATTAAAGAGTGGTAGATGGAATACTCATAAGAAGGGTGAGCAAGGCTACCTCTGGCAACAGGCCTTCGGAAGCTTGAAGAAGAAAAACTCAGAAACAAAGATCCTCTAGGTCCATAGTTTCAAAGGGTTGAGGGGTGACTCGACTGAATCCTTCAATTCCAAGTCGTTTCAGCACTGAGAACGTCACAAGAACTGATTAGAAACAATGTGATTATTACAGTGATCCAACCTACATCATCCTATAACAGCCACAAATCGACTGGATCCTCCAATTCTGAGTTGTTCTAACACAATAAACAAAGAGGTGGAAGGGAAGATGACATCCATAAAGTAAGAAATCTCGAATGCCTTATACATTAACTAGAGCGACCAGCGCTTCATCAAAACCTTACAATCGGGAGCTTTGCTCAACCATCGATAGATACAAAAAATGGCCAAAATGCCTACATATGCTCTTCCCCATTTCGCCCAGCAGAGGCGTCTCCTCAATCACATCTGGTCTGCATTCTACTGTCATATGCTACCTTAATTCTTCATGGCTCGCACCAGGGGGGTAGCTGATCCTTTAAATGTTGAATTGGCGTGTGCAGGCTTCCCTGGCAAGTTGGAGACTCGACGCAGCTTCCATGGAAAGAATCAGTACGGAGGACCATCTCGGGTGGACCTTCAGCCGGGGCGTCCATACCCTGTAATTAATGAGTGAAGCAAGGCTTCAATCACCTTATCTCTTCTTCGTTTATCCTCAATCTGGCATTGGGATTTAGATCACATTGAATTAGTGCCTGGAGAACACAGTGCCCCCTCTCTTGAATCTTAATTAGGCGCCTTTGGCCTCTCTGTCAGAGTGATTTTGGCATTTCGAGGTTCGCGGATGAGAAAGGATTAGGATTTTTCTCCCTTAAAGTCGCAATGGGAGAAATGCCATGAGGGCCTAACGGTCGCCATGTGTTCCCCACTGATTTGACGGCTCTAAACTAACCCGGTAATACTATGGGCCCAAGTTTCGGCGCTTTCGGTGCTATCGGGGTTCGGGGTTTCGAAATGTAAAATGGCGAGGAATGCTTACCGCTCGAACTCCCGAATGCCGACATGACGTGGATGTGTGTTTCGCGTCCTTTAGATGGACAGCCCAAATAGTATTTTCTATTATAAAGGGGTTGTCCCCCCTTCACCCGCTCGCTTGATATGACCTAGTGCTGAGATCCTGGGCTTAGTTCGAAAGGAGCTTCAGAGTTTCGTTGATCGGCACTATAAAGTGAAATGGACGGAGAGCTTCCTGACTCCCGATACTCGATACGCCGACAGGTTGCCACCTATCCCAGTTGGATCGGACGACCCAAATCTGATTTGAACTATTCGTGCTCCCTCTTGCACTAAACCTTGGGCAACTCAGTAGCTCCGAAAACCCGATGACCGTCGATCTGCTTTGTAAATAGATCTTGGATGCTGCCAACGCTATTTTGCCCGCTCGCTTGCCTTGCTACCGGAAACACAGGGAATCTCTCGTGCTGTGCTTGGGCACTTCCTGGGCAACCTGTAGACCTGGGTGCTTTTGCACCTAAGATAAAAATAATCGCTAACATTAGGCTCCATGGGGGATAGAGTCGTCCCTGTGATGCTCTAAGAACTCATTCCGCAACTTCAGTGCCTTGTTGTTGGGCTATGGATTCAGGCTCAAAACATCTCGCTGCTGAAAATATAGGCCGAAAAATAAAAATAAAACAAACTAAACATTCATGCTTACAGGAGCTTATTTATGTACAGTCCTAAGCTAATAAAACACTTTACATGGGCTAGTTGAAAGAAAACTTCCACCATATCCATTCAAGCAGCTTCCTGGATAGAAGCTCCTTCCTTCTGTCGATGATCATTAGCAGATGGTGTAACCGTGACAGCAGAGCGGTTACACTCTTCAACTCCTCCTTACAGGCTGGAGTTGAGATGAAATAGGGTGGCTCCAAGGCATAGGGGAAATGCCACTCCATGTACTTGCAGACAGGGTCATAGAATGAGTGGAAAATTCCAGAAAATGGGCAACAGACACCTTCCTCTGCTACACAGTTGTTCACCTGTGGATGAATATCTCTAATAAGCACAGGTTGATGGTGGACAACTGATGCAGGCTCACTGGTCTTGGGCGGTGGTTGCTCACTGACTGGCTCTGGACAAGAAATATTATGCTCCTCTGGTTCGGTCTCCCCCAGGTCCGATTCGTATTCATCATAAATAGGGACCATCGGGTGGTTCTGTTTGTTGACTGGCTCTTCAGTATCTCTATAATGATCAAAAGTAGGATAATCTTGTTTCTCATCATCACTATAATATATATCAAAAAGGGGTTTTCCTTCATTGATATGATCCTCCTCCAGAACAGTGATCCCGTCAAAAAATTTTGTTTCAGGGACAGCAAGACCTGTTGCTTCTGGTTGCTCATACATAATCATTATCTCTTTAATCCCAGGTAAAAATATATCATGAGAAACCCCCTGGGGGAAAAGAGAAGAAACCTCTTCCACAAGTAACCCCTCTTTTAAAAAGAGAGGGTCTTCGTCATCATGAGCAGAGCTGCTAGGAACATCTTCTTCCACCCGATGCCCAGGTAAGCCATCTACTATAGACCATATCTGCTCTATAAACTCATAATTTTCACAAGAGGCATGTTGATCGTTATGAACATCTAAAAGAGAAGGTGCATCTGAAATAATGTCATATGCTTCCGTTCTAGGGCTAACACCATTAATATCATTCAACACCTTTATTTTTTCATGGAAAATGCTTTCCTCCACAGTAAAGGCTTTATC
>ML812669.1:12249-48545 GCA_009831015.1 Picea engelmannii
GGTGGAAGCAGATGTTCCTAGCAGCTCTGCTCATGATGACGAAGACCCTCTCTTTTTAAAAGAGGGGTTAGTTGTGGAAGAGGTTTCTTCTCTTTTCCCCCAGGGGGTTTCTCATGATATATTTTTACCTGGGATTAAAGAGATAATGATTATGTATGAGCAACCAGAAGCAGCAGGTCCTGTTGTCCCTGAAACAGAAATTTTTGACGGGATCACTGTTCTGGAGGAGGATCATATCAATGAAGGAAAACCCCTTTTTGATATATATTATAGTGATGATGAGAAACAAGATTATCCTACTTTTGATCACTATAGAGATACTGAAGAGCCAGTCAGCAAACAGAACCACCCGATGGTCCCTATTTATGATGAATACGAATCGGAGCTGGGGGAGACCGAACCAGAGGAGCAGAATATTTCTTGTCCAGAGCCAGTCAGTGAGCAACCACCGCCCGAGACCAGTGAGCCTACGTCAGTTGTCCACCATCAACCTGTGCTTATCAGAGATATTCATCAACAGGTGAACAACTGTGTAGTAGAGGAAGGTGTCTGTTTCCCATTTTCTGTAATTTTCCACTCATTCTATGACCCTGTCTGCAAGTACATGGAGTGGCATTTCCCTTATGCCTTGGAGCCACCCTATTTCATCTCAAATCCAGCTTGTAAGGAGGAGTTGAAGAGTGTAACCACTCTACTGTCACGGTTACACCATCTGCTAATGATCATCGATAGAAGGAAGGAGCTTCTATCCAGGAAGCTGCTTGAATGGATATGGTGGAAGTTTTCTTTCAACTAGCCCATGTAAAGTGTTTTATTAGCTTAGGACTGTACATAAATAAGCTCCTGTAAGCATGAATGTTTAGTTTGTTTTATTTTTATTTTTCGACCTATATTTTCAGCAGCGAGATGTTTTGAGCCTGAATCCATAGCCCAACAGCAAGGCACTGAAGTTGCGGAATGAGTTCTTAGAGCATCACAGGGATGACTCTATCCCCCATGGAGCCTAATGTTAGCGATTATTTTTATCTTAGGTGCAAAAGCACCCAGGTCTGCAGGTTGCTCAGGAAGTTCCCAAGCACAGCACAGGAGATTCCCTGTTTTTCCTGTAGCAAGGCAAGCGAGCGGGCAAAATAGCGTTGGCAGCATCCAAGATCTATTTACAAAGCAGATCGACGGTCATCGGGTTTTCGGAGCTACCGAGTTGCCCAAGGTTTAGCGCAAGAGGGAGCACGAATAGTTCAAATCAGATTTGGGTCATCCGATCCAACTGGGATAGGTGGCAACCTGTCGGCGTATCGAGTATCGGGAGTCAGGAAGCTCTCCGTCCATTTCACTTTATAGTGCCGATCAACGAAACTCTGAATCTCCTTTCGAACTAAGCCCAGGATCTCAGCACTAGGTCATATCAAGCGAGCGGGTGAAGGGGGGACAACCCCTTTATAATAGAAAATACTATTTGGGCCGTCCATCTGAAGGACGCGCGACACGCATCCACGTCATGTCGACATTCAGGAGTTCGAGCGGTAAGCATTCCTCGCCATTTTACATTTCGAAACCCCGAACCCCGATAGCGCCGAAAGCGCCGAAACTTGGGCCCACAATATTACCGGGTTAGTTCAGAGCCGTCAAATCAGTGGGGAACACATGGCGACCGTTAGGCCCTCATGGCATTTCGCCCATTGTGACTTTAAGGGAGAAAAATCCTAATCCTTTCTCATCCGCAAACCCCGAAACCCCAAAATCACTCTGACAGAGAGGCCAAAGGCGCCTAATTAAGATTCAAGAGAGGGGGCACTGTGTTCTCCAGGCACTAATTCAATGTGATCTAAATCCCGATGCCATCTTGAGGATAAACGAAGAAGAGATAAGGTGATTGAAGCCTTGCTTCACTCATTAATTACAGGGTATGGACGCCCCGACTGAAGGTCCACCCGAGATGGTCCTCCGTACTGATTCTTTCCATGGAAGCCACGGCGAGTCTCCAACTCGCCAGGGAAGCCTGCACACGCCAATTCAACATTTAAAGGCTCATCTACCCCCCTGGTGCGAGCCATGAAGAATTAAGGTAGCATATGACAGTAGAATGCAGGCCAGATGTGATTGAGGAGACGCCTCTGCTGGGCGAAATGGGGAAGAGCATATGTAGGCATTTTGGCCATTTTTTGTATCTATCGATGGTTGAGCAAAGCTCCCGATTGTAAGGTTTTGATGAAGCGCTGGTCGCTCTAGTTAATGTATAAGGCATTCGAGATTTCTTACTTTATGGATGTCATCTTCCCTTCCACCTCTTTGTTTACTGTGTTAGAACAACTCAGAATTGGAGGATCCAGTCGATTTGTGGCTGTTATAGGATGATGTAGGTTGGATCACTGTAATAATCACATTGTTTCTAATCAGTTCTTGTGATGTTCTCAGTGCTGAAACGACTTGGAATTGAAGGATTCAATCGAGTCACCCCTCAACCCTTTGAAACTATGGACCAAGAGGATCTTTGTTTCTGAGTTTTTCTTCTTCAAGCTTCCGAAGGCCTGTTGCCCGAGGTAGCCTTGCTCACCCTTCTTACGAGTATTCCATCTACCACTCTTTAATCAACTTACTGATAGAAGTTGGATCAAGACCTCCCTTGCTTTTTACATACCAGGCCCAGTTTCCCGAGTTAAAGCTATATTGTCTCAAGTCTTCACCATCTGATCACCCCATTAAACAAATTGTGACATAAAAATGATGGGCATTGGGCTCTGCTCCTGCAAGCAATCTAGGGGTGACTTCTAATGCTAACAAAACTATCTGTCTCACTTCCTGAGAGTATGTCCTCTACTTTTTCTGCAACTATTTCTTCTGGAACTGAGACTCTGCACCTACAACTTCTATTTATGAAACTGAGAATGACTGCTCCATTCTCACTGTAGCTGTTGAACTCTGAGAGTAGCTCCTCTACTCCATCATGATAACATATTCAATTTCTCCCTTTGAATCTTAGACTGCATCAACCTCTTTTAATGGATGATGGTTGTTTTGTAAATACTTATTCTGATTACTAGAGAAAGTGTCTCGTCATAGTATTCTCCCTCTTGCTGGGAGAATCCTCTGGACACAAATTGGGATTTTCATATCTCTATACTGTATATGCAACATACTTGATCTGTTATATCTCTCTTGGAATTCACCACTGACTTCCCTTCTAGTCTCAAGGAAAAATCCATATCCCAGTCCTTCTGACTGGCTTCCTCCTCTGCCACTGAAACAAGAGAGTCTTCTCAGGTGATTTCATGTCTCCTAGAGGTCTTTGAAGCTAGGATATAGTCTTCTCAACTCATGGAATATGTTTTTCAGTCCTGGAAGACATCTCTTTACTCATCTGATCCTCTTTAAGATCAGGCTCACTTTGAGTCTCCATGCTCCCTCTCAGGCTTGACTCCCTCTGAGTCTATAAAAAAATTAGAGTCTCTGTAGGATACACTTGGTGTTGAATACCAAGTCTTAATATGAAAAGTTGAGTCATAGTTCAAACGAGTTTTGCTTCCTCTCAAGGTGGCTTCATTATCCATTGACCAAGTCTACTGTGAGTTCTATTCTAATGTTCGATCATCTTTGGAGCCTTCTGCTCCTTACAATCAATCTCCATATGAGATACTTTGTATCTCAAAAGTAGCTTCTTCTTCATATTCTTTGGTACATGTATGTATATGGTCATGTATACAACTTGGATAGCCTACTTCATGTTTCATCTAATATGTTGCCTCTAACAACCGTCACTATAGATTCCTTAGGTTTATCACATGTGACCTGCTCGGAACAAGAACAACAAGGGAGAAACAATAGAAAATAATAATACTCTTTATAATAATAATAAAGAAATAATGAGAACAATTGTCACAATATCTCCTTTATAGCTATCACTTGTGACCTTCCTGAAACAAGGGTAAAAAGTAAGAAATACAATAATAAGGAATGAGAAAAACACTCTTCTAGTGTTTTGATCAATCATTCCTCCATGGTAAACTGGAAACAAAACAATAAGTTTCTCCTAGAGGAGATGTTAGTTATATCTCCTAAATGACTATAGTAAGCATTTATCTCAATAGTGCTCACGTGCTACCAAGTATTCAATAATAAAACTTTTCAAATATTGCTATCACAACTATAGTGTTTAGCAATTATCAAACTTGATAAGTGTAAATTTGAATCTTATCAATTTAATTAATCAAACCTAGAACGTGGAGTCTTGTCCTCAAGAGTGAGTGTGTTACTTTTCTTTAGAGTCTCCTTCATTCAAGATGACAAGTATTTTCTTCAACCTGTCCTATGTACTAAGATAATATGATTTCTTGACAAAAAATTGGGTTAGAGAATAAACTCTATAATCTCAACTTTAATCAATCTAATACTTTTACTTTAATTTTGACCAATGATTAGTATGATAGTCATAACTTCAATAGATCAAAATACAACCTGGATGTTCATAATATCACAATAATGCCATAACAAATAGAGGCATATTGAATTAATCAAACCTAGGGTGCATTGTTCCTTTGAATGTGATGGATTTGAAATCCTTATGGATCTACGATTGTTGTTTAGACAAAAGACCCTTTCTCCTGCAAATACCATTTAGAATAATGATACAGTTTGAACATATGTAAGTACATACCTCTGATAGTGATGATAGGTAGTGGAACTATTTGGTAGCCGCGACAAGCAATAACAAACCTTTAAAACTTCAAAGGAGCTTCAAATTGTAACTTAAAGTTAGTTGGATATTTGATATGGTAAGGCACACTAGGAAAATAAAAACCAGTCCCAAAACTTCAGAAAAACTTTCACTGCAACTGGTACTGGTACTGTAGCTGGTGCTAAAAATGCAACTAGTGTTGCAACTAGAATGAAGGAACTGACACTGCAACTGCAACCGATATTGCAATTGATATTGCAACTGCAACTGATACATCAACCGGTACTGCAACTACAACTTTGGGTTTTATGAGGAAACCCTAATTTTTTTTAAACTTCAAATTTCAGAATTTTGATCTAGGGACTAGATGTGCCCTCCTAGGCCAAACTCCTAAATGTGGTTACTTCCCCCAACATCCTCCCGAAACAGGGAAAATTTCACAGTTAGGGTTTATGCGAAAACCCTAATTCTGCAGCAACTGCAATACTGAAAATTGGATTGTGAGTTGGTCTCTTTCAGGCCTGCTCTGATACCATGTTGATATTTTACTTATACAACTAGCAATTATGATTCTTCTTTATTGTTATAATCATTTAGCACATTAGCTGCATAAATAAGATCACTGGAAGAGATCAAATCACAGAAACAATAGAGACACACAAATTATCTTGGGAAACCCTCATGGGGGAGAAAACCCAACAAAAACTTCCTCAATATAGATAGACCAAAGACCGAATAGAAGATCCTCCTCTACTCGTTTACTAGGAAGAGTAGCGCACCACTTAACCAAGAAATACCAAGACATGCACCAAGAACCCTCCTTGACATCTCACTTAGCTGCAGTAGCAGATCTTCCAAGACTTATGCACCTCTTCATAGTTGAAGAGCTAGTGTGGTTGTGTCCAAATTAAGAACTGTCCTCTCTTATAAATAGTGGTTTGGCTAGCCTATAATTAGGTCTGGGTTGACCTGTCACCTTACCCTCTTAATTTATATTTAACTATCTATTTTAGACTTTCTAATTTTAGACCATCACTATTATGCATGCATTCCTAAGAAAAGGTCACTGCATCTCACTGCTTCTTCGATTTTCTTAATTATAGGATGTCATTTCCTATACGAGTGAATATCACTCACTCATTGAACATATCATAATATACATTGATTCTCATTCTTCATATTGTATCTCTCTTCATTTTATAGATAAGTTTTGTTTGTGTATTCTTTAGCTAGGTCTCATGTGCAGGTTTCCATGAAACACTGACAAAAAGTGCCTGGGGGTGGCCTTTGTGCCTACGGTTGGGTGACAATATTACTATATTGTTTATGGTGAAAATGAGCACATCTCTTTTATTCTAACAGGTTACGGTCCCAAACCTCCTTCAGTCAGTCTAACAACTGGAAGGAAGATAAGCCATACATTATAAAGCTCGTTGAAGAACTGTCACTAGGGTTTCTAGCAGGTGCAATTACTGAAGCACTGTTGCTAGGGTTTCTAGAAGGTGCAATTGCAAAACCCTACACCTTTTGCCCAACAATTTATGATGGAACATTTTTCCCAAGGAAAGGATATTCTAATGCACCTATTAACACTCTCAGAGGGAAGAAACATTAAGGTTGATATTTTGGGTCAAATTCAACGTTTGACCAGTCAAAATCAAAGTTTGACCAACTATCAGTGAACATAAATCATGAATGAAAAGGAAGATCGTCTACATTATTCAACTCTCGTAGGATACCTTGAAGATTACATGTGAATAATTGATAGTGGAGCTTCCAGGCATATGACAAGAGACCAAGTCAAACTCTCCAATATGAACGAAAAGAAGACATCTCACAAAGTATAACTTTGAGACAAGAACACCTATCTAGTCAAAGGAATTGGTCAAGCCTCCATCAAATTGGAATCAAATAACAATGTTCATTTGAGTAATGTATTATATGTACCTAGTTTAGAAAACAATCTTGTATCTATCTCTTGCTTAGAAGACAAAGGAAATATAATAACCTTTGTATATGGTGAAGTACTAGCTTGGTTTAGAGACTCCAACATAGAGAATGTTAGAGTTATTGGAACTCATGAAGGTATATTATACATACTACTAGAATGAAATGATGAAGATCTTGTACATGATGAAGTCAATCCCAGTGAACTTTGGAATAGAAGGTATGCTCATCTTAACTATCAAGCATTACCTTTCCTCAAGAAAATGGTTGTAGGAATACCAGAACTACAATCTGTACAAGAAGGAATTTGCAGAGGATGTGCACTTGGTAAGAAAGTTAAGAATCCATTCTCAAGTAACGATAATAGATCTAAGGAAATCCTAGATCTAATACATTCATATGTTTGCAGTCCGATGCCATTTAAATCTCTAGGAGGTTCTCTTTATTATGTAACCTTCGTAGATGCTTACTCAATAAAGACTTGGTTATATCTCTTGAAGACAAAGGATGAATTTTTCAACAAGTTTCAGGAATTCAAGGAAGAAATAGAAAACCTCACAAATAATAAAATCAATACTTTGAGAACAGATAATGGAGGAGAATACACATCCAAATAAGTGTTTCCTTTTCTAAATCAGTAGGGATTAGGAGGGAGATAATCATTGCTCATAATCCTAAACAAAACGGTGTAGTAGAAAAAAAAAATAGATCCATTGAAGAAACCACGAAGGCACTAATTAATGATCAAAGTCTATCCATGTACCTATGGGTAGAAGCAACCATGAAAACAATATATGTTCAGAACATAAGTCCCCATTGCATATTGAAGGATATGACTCAAGAAGAAGCCTTCTCAGGAAAGAAACCTAGTGTGGAACACTTAAGAACTTTGGTTGTCATGTTTACATTCATGTTCCCAAGGATAAAAGGAAGAAACTAGAACCCCCAGGAAGGTAAGACATATTTTTTTGGATATAGTGAATCCTTCAAATCCTACAGAATCTATATTCCAGAACAACTTAAGATTGAAGTCAACAAAGAGGTAACTTTCGATGAGAAGTTGACTTTCAAGAAGTCTATAGAATATTCCATGGAAGAGGAATATGAAGAGCCTAAAGAAGAAAGCACCGATTTTCCAAAAAGTCGGAATGAAGAATCAAAACAACTTGATCATCCAGTGCAACCATGCAGACCTATTGAATCAATCAATATACCCAAAAATAGAAAATTTCCAGCTTGGATTGAAGCTACTCTACATGAAGGAGCAAGACTCAAAACTCCAAGTGGCACTTTCAGGGAAAGCAAGAAGCCCAAAATATTCTCCAGCTATGCAGCATGTATGGCACAAATTATAAGTGAATAAACCACCACATTTGAAGAAGAAATTCAAAAGAAACAGTGGAAAGAATCTATGATAGAAGAATACCAGTCTACCATGAAAAATGATGTGTGGGAAATTGTGCCTAGACCCAAGGAAAAATCAATGGTAACTTCAAAATGAGTGTATAAGATTAAACATGCAGTATATGGAAGCATATATAAATACAAGGCAAGGTTCATGGCTAGAGGGTTGTCCTATAAGGAGGGAGAATATTATGAAGAAACCTTTTCTTATGTCCCTTGCTGCTTCCATGGTATGGAGTTTACATCATATGGATGTAAAGACAACTTTTCTCAATGGACCAATTGAAGAAGAAGTGTACATTGAAAAACCTCAAGGATTTGAGGTGCATCCGAGAGACACTCATGTTTGAAAATTAAATAAATCCATGTAAGGACTCAAGCAAGCTCCAAGAGCTTGATATGCCATAATTAATTGGCAGTTACTTAATAAGACTTGGTTTCTCTAAGATTCATGCAGATCCAAATCTCTACTACAAGGTTGTGAACAATGCACTTGTGATTATTCTATTGTATGTCAATGATTTATTATTGATAGGTGTAGAGTCTCTTATCACCCAGTGTAAGAAGGAGTTAGCTTCTGAGTTCAATATGAAAGATCTTGGTCTCATGCATTATTACTTGGGACAATAAGTATGGCAAAAGCGTGGTGAAATATTCCTTGGACAAGGAAAGTATGCAGTAAAGATCCTTCATAAATTTGGAATGATGGATTGCAAATCCATGACCACTCCTATGACCACAGACATAAGAAAAGTAAGAGACTCATATTCTAATCCAGTAGACTTGTCCCTGTATCGAAAATTGATTGGGCCATTGATGTATCTAGTGAATACTACACCAAATATTTGCTTTGTTGTAAACACTTTAAGCCAGTTCCAGGTGGAACCCGGACTAGAGAATTGGATAGTTGCAAAGCATGTTCTATAATATATTCGTGGGACGTTAAACTATGGTTTAAGATACACCTCAACTAGTCATGTATAGCTTCATGGATTCACAGATTCATATTAGGAAGGGGGTGTAAAAGATAGAAGTACCCCAGGGATGTGTTTCATCTTGGGCTCTTCTATGATATCATGGGCCAACAAAAAACAAATTTTGGTTGCACTCATCACTGTAGAAGCATAATATATCACAACATATGAAGCATGTACCAAAGTGGTATGATCGAGGAAGTGATTTCTGGGCTATTTGATCAAAGTTGTATGAAGTTGTTAGATCACCCAGTGTTTCATGACCGGTCGAAACATATTGAGATAAAATACTACTTTATTTGTGGTAAAGTCCAGGAAGGAGAAGTGAAACTCCAGTATATCTCCATAGATGAGAAGGTAGTAGATATTTTGACAAAGCCTCTGTCCAGAATAAATTTTGCGTACTTAATGGACAAGATGGGGCTCATGGAGATAACTCCCTTAGTTGAAAGGGAAGAGATGGCTCCCCAGGTTGGGAGGGAGCATTGGGAAGTCACTTTCCAGTTTGGAAAATGGTCCAGGTTGGGCAGTCACTTTCCATTCTGGAAAGTGGTCCAATATTTCTGATGGACAATCATTTTCCAGTTCGGAAAATGGTCCAAAACAAACAGTCATTTTCGTAACAAAAGTGGTTCGATAGATTGTTGATGTACCATAGACAACAATTCCCCTTCTGGCCAGTGTGGGGAAATGGTCTAGGACAATCATTCTCCTTGGCATTCACTTTGAGAAGTGGTAAAGAAAAATGGTTCGCCTCTCTGGGCATTCATTCTTTCAAAGTTCATAGTTGTGAGCAGTGTCGAAGAATGGTTCGATATAGGCGGTTGATACAAGACATTCATTTCCATAGGAAATGGTTCGGACAATCATTCCCTAGGGAAAAATCATTCTGTCCAAGTTGGAATATGAATAGTTCTAGAACAATGGCCCAGTTAGGTTGAATGGTCCAGGCTCAACAATCAAGGACAGTCATTCCCTAGGGAAAATTCATTCTCTCCTGGTTGCACTGTGAATAGTGCCAAAAGAATGGCCCAGTTAGGTTGAATGGTCCAACAATCATGGACAATTATTGTTCTATGCTTGGGAAGATTAGTCTAGATAGCCCATGGATGATGTTTAACTTTCTAAGGGAAGATTCTCTTCCAGAGCTCACAGATGTGAGTGGAATAATGACCCAGATGACTATGTTTGTATCATGATATTTTTTATGCAGGTTTATATCAGATGATATGATTGTTGTAGAGACTATATGTCTATCGACAATAATTGTATGTTGTTGATATTTTACTTATACAACTAGCAGTTACAGTTCTTATTTATTATTATAATCATTTAGCACATTAGCTACGTAAATAATATCACTGAAAGAGAGGCAATTATAGAAACAATAGAGACACACAGATTATCCCGGGAAACCCACATGGGGGACAACACCTAGCAAAAACTTCCTCAATATAGATAGACCCAAGACTGAACAGAAGATCCTCCTCTTCTCCTTCACTAGGAAGAGTATCATACCACTTAACCAAGAAATTCCAAGACACAGACCAAGAACCCTCCTTGATGTCACACTTAGCTGCAATAGTAGTTCCTCCAAGACTTGCACACTTCTTCATAGTTGCAGAGCTAGTGTGGTTGTGTGTCCAAATGAGGTGTTGGCCTCTCTTATAAATAGTGGTTTGGCCAACCTATAATTAGGTCTGGTCTGACTTGTCACTTTACCCTCTTAATTTATATTTAACTATCAAGGCACAATAGGACCGAATTTTTCTAAGGCACAATGGGGCCTAATTAAATATAATATAATAATATAATATTATTATAATAATTAAATATAATATAATAATATAATATTATTATAATAATTAAATATAATATAATAACATAAATATAATTAAATTAGTATAACCATATAGTCTAAAGTCATGATCTCCAGTATAACAGACACCATAATCCAACGTACCCTTAAGGTATCTCATCACATGCTTTGCATCTACAAGGTGAACATGTATGGGCTCCTCCAGATAGTGATTCAAGGTGTTCACAACAAAGCATATAGCTGGCCTGGTATTTGTCAGATACATCAACAAACCAATAATATGTCCGTATAGAGTATCATCAACTAACTCTGACGAAGTATCAACCAATAACTTCAGATTCATCTCCATAGAAGTGGACATGGCTATACAGTCCATCATGTCGAATCTCCTCATAATTCCCACAACATACTTTCCTTTATTAAGGAAAATATCTTCTGGGTTCTGCCATACTTCAAGACCTAAGAAATAGTGCATCAAGCCTAGTTCCTTCATTTCAAATCCAATGGAAAACTTCTTCTTACAATTTGTGATGAGATTTTCTTCATCTGTCAAGAATAAGTCATCCACATATAGTAGCCATACAACTAGCTCATGATTCATAACCTTGAAGTAAATATTAGAATCAAATTTACTCTTGGTAAATCCCAAGCTCATAAGAAAACTGTCAATCCTTCCATACCAAGCTCTTGGAGCTTGCTTCAACCCATACAAATCTTTCTTCAACCTAAAAACATGAGTTTTTCTATCTTGTTCTTCGAAACCAACTTTTCACATCACATTGTACCAACCTGGTACACTTGTTCAACTGCAACTCAATTTGCATAATCATGTGTTGGTTCTATGTGCTTTCTACAAAGAACTATTTGTCTCACTTCTTGAGAGTATGTCCTCTACTTTTTCTGCAACTGTTCCTTCTGGAACCAGGACTTTGCACCTGTAGCTTCTATTTATGAAACTGAGAACGACTGCACCATTCTCACTGTAGTTTTTGAAGTCTGAGAGTAGCTCCTCTACTCCATCATGATAACATATTCATTTTCACCCTCTGAATCTCATACTGCATCAACCTCTTTTAATGGATGATGGTTGTTTTGTATATACTTCTTTTGATTACTAGAGCAAGTGTCTTGTCATAGTCTTATCCCTCTTGCTAGGAGAATCCTCTGGACACAAATAAGGATTTTCATATCTCTATACTGTATATGCAACATACTTGATCTGTTAGATCAATCTTGGAAGTCACCACTGACTTCCCTTCTAGTCTCAGGGAAAAATCCATATCCCAGTCCTTCTGACCGGCTTCCTTCTCTGTCATTGAAACAAGGGAATCTTCTCAAGATATTTCATGTCTCCTTGAGGTATTTGAAGCTACGATATAGTCTTCTCAACTCATGGAATATGTTTTTCAGTACTGGAAGACATCTCTTTACTCATCTAATCCTCTCTAATATCAGGCTCACTCTGAGTCTCCATGCTCCCTCTCAGGCTTGACTCCCTTTAAGTCTATAAAAAATTTAGAGTCTCTGCAAGATATACTTGGTGTTGAATACCAAGTCTTAATATGAAAAGTTGAGTCATAATTCAAATGAATTTTGCTTCCTGTCAAGGTGGATTCATTATCCATTGACCAATTCTACTGTGATTTCTATTCTAATGTTCGATCATCTTTGGAGCCTTCTGCTCCTTACAATCAATATCCATATGAGATACTCTGTATCTCAAAAGTAGCTTCTTCTTCATATTCTTTGGTACATGTTTGTATACGGTCATGTATACAACTTGGATAGTCTACTTCATGTTTCATCTAATATGTTTCCTCCTTCAACCATCACTATAGATTCCTCAGGTTTATCACCTGTGACCTGCTCGGAACAAGAACAATAAGGGAGAAATAACAGACAAGAATAATACTCTTTATAATAATAATAATAAAGAAATAACGAGAACAATCGTCACGATAGATCCTTTATAGCTATCACTTGTGACCTTCTTGAAACAAGGGTAAAAATTAATAAATACAATAATAAGGAATGATAAAAACACTCTTCTAGTGTTTTGATCAATCATTCCTCCATGGTAAACTGGAAACAAAAAAATAATGTATGCCAATGAGTGGGAAATCCATCTAGGAGGGATGAAATGCCTTTGAATCCACAGGTTACATTGCAAGCATTTGAGAAATGGGGCATATAATTTGTGGGACCAATCAACCCACAAGAAAGAAGATCTGGGGCAAGTATATCATTATTTTGATAGAGTATTTAGCAATATGGGCAGAAGAAACCCCAATTACAGACTGTACTGCGGAAACTACTGCATGGTTTCTGTTCAAAAATGTAGTCACAAGGTTTGGATGTCTACACATATTACTCACTGATCAAGGGACACACTTTCTAAACAAGACAATTGCAACATTGACTAAGGAGTTCCAGATTCATCACCGAAGGTGTACCCCATATCACCCTTAAGCCAATGGAACCATGGAATCTCTTAATAAGATCTTCAAGAATGCCTTAACAAATATTTGCAATATAGGGAGAGACGACTAGAACTTAAAAGTTCCCGAAGTATTATGGGCTTACAGGACTACCGACAATAAGTTGACAGGATGGACCCCTTTCAGGTTGGTCTACGGGAAAGAAGCATTAATTCCAATGGAGTTTATTTTTCCTATCTTGGACATTGCAACAATTACAAATCTATCAAATACTAGTGCAATAGAGGAGAGGTTGGCATATTTAGTACATATTGACCTAGAGGAGATGTTAGTTACATCTAGTAAATGAATACAATAAGAATTTATCTCAATAGTGCTCACATGCTACCAAGTATTCAATAATAATTTTTTTCAAATATTGCTATCACAACTATAGTGTTTAGCAGTTATCAAAATTGATATGTGTAAATTTGAATCTTATCAATTTAATTAATCAAACCTGGAACCTGGAGTCTTGTCCTCAAGAATGAGTGTGTTACTTTTCTTTCGAGTCTCCTTCACTCAAGATGGAAAGTACTTTCTTCAACCTGTCCTATGTACTAAGATACTATGATTTCTTGACAAAAAACTGGGTTAGAGAATAAACTCTATAATCTCAACTTTAATCAATCTAATACTTTTACTTTAATTTTGACCAATGATTAGTATGATAGTCATAACTTAAATAGATCAAAATACATTGATATTATGGTAGCCACATGATAGTGCTGATATTATGATTAGTATGATAGTGTTGATAATATGGTAGCCACATGAGGTATTAACCTCTATGTGTAACCTTTGATGAGACTAGAATATTCTGGGAAGCAAGAGAAACCTTAAAACGTTGGATAATAACCCTAAAAGACAAGTCAACTCAAGAGAATAATTAATATTGAGTTATTATCCTCCAGGAAGAGAAGTCGGCCTAGTCAAGTGAGTTGGAGCAGTATAAATAGAGGGCGCTAGAGCTCATTTGGTCTAACTCACAACTGCACAAGGAAAAGTGGTGCACATGACTGGTGGAGAACTGCAACTGTTGCAATAATGACTTATTCTTGGGGTATGGTTTGGACTTTATGTTTGGTCTTTGACTATTTTTGCTTGGTACGCTAGCCTTGGAGAGAGGTATGCTACCTTGGTTGAATATTGGTCTGCTTCCAAAATTATTCTGTCTGTCAAGGTTAAAGGTGATTGGGGGTGGCCTTTGTGCCTATGGTTGGGTGAAAATATTACTATATTTCCTATGGTGAAAAATATCACATCTCTTTTATTCTAACACCCATATCACTGCTACCTACTTAATATTTTAAATTTTTTCTATAAATGGAATCCTTGTTGATTCCCTTCTGGACCCATTAAAAGAAGTCCATTTATCATTTACAATTTTGACAAAAACATCTTCCAAAATCCATGAAGGACTAAACCTGAAAGCGTTGGGGAGATTCCTCCCTAATTTGAGTTTTCCAAAAAAAATGGAAAATGATCAAACTCACTCCCAAATCCAACCCACTTCCTAATATGAATGTGACCATTTATAATTCTCTTTGAAAATATAAAATTTTCCAACCTCTTATCCCTATCATTACCCAACCTCTTATTCCACCAAGTTGGACTTAAATTGATTGGTTCAATATCTAGCAACCCATGATGCTTCAACCTTTTGAATGAAAACATCAGTGAGAGGGTCTACCTGAGTTGTAGGGCCACATATTTATATTCTGCAAGGGAGAAATTTAAATCTCCTCCCAATATTATATTCCTTGGATCAATAATGCTCATACTAAATATCTTCTCTAAATAAGTCACCGTATCACTTTATAGCCCATATATTAAAAACCATGAACTCCTTATCCAAATCTTGAGAGTAAAAGACAATACCTAAACATAGATCAATAAATAAAGTATTGGTGTAGAGTAATGACCTTGAATTCCACCCAATTATAACACCATCCAATCGACCCCTAATATTAATAAAAGAAAAATCCCAGTGCTAAAACATTTTTCCCAAATCATTCATAAGTTTTCCTCCATCCCCCATTTTTTATTGCAACATGATTGTTATCACTGGAATTTCGTCCGCAAATGGTTACAGGGAATGCAACATCTTCAAAACATCCATTAGTTCACTCATGGACCAAAAATGCATTTCCAAAAGGTCCAAAACTATACAACCAATTATAAAATCAGCATGCGCTAAGACTACACAGGAAGTGCGCACACATGCGCCATCCAGAAACACAAGAAAAACACACATGTGCACAATGCACAACTGTGGACGCAAAAAACTACGCACCCCTCAGAATGGTGCATTTATGATATTGGTTGGCCTCCCACCCACTTCTGGTTTAGCTTCCAAGTTGATTTGACACCCAAATCTCTACTGAATCTGACTGGGGGGCTAGTCAAAGACCTAAGGGTGCCCTAAAGGACCCCTTGTTCACACTAAAGACTGGTTAAATAATGCCTCAAAGCTATGCTATAAAAGGAGGCCATGGGTGCACTATATTTTCAAGGAATTCATTTGTATTGTTATGCTTCTTATATTCTCTTGGAGGATCCTCTTTCCTCATCAAGAGCATACAATCACCATTTCATTCATCCATTCATATCACCTCTTGAGTGAATGTGCTTTGTATTCTCTTCACCATTTCCTTTCAATTTGTTACTTGTAAGAAGAGATCAATATTTGGGGGTCCAAGATCCCTCCCTTGGAGGAAGAGGGAACCCATAAGTCTCCCTTTCTCTTTGGTGTTTTCCCACTAATACAATCCTATCCATTGGTGGCATGAGTGTTGTTTATTTTTGGTTCTAATGTTCTTATGCACTCTAGTTTAGTTTCTTTTATTGTTCTTATCTTAGTTCTTTGTTTATTCTTTATGGTTGATGTTTCTAACTCTTTCATTCACCATTGTCTTTCCTAGCTAACCCAAGTGGGCTTGTAAGCATCCCTATTTTTCTCATTCAAGTGACAAAAGGGGTGCAAAAATTATAACATCTAGCTGATTGATTTCCACAATTCTATTCAAGGCTAGTTTTTTCAAGGAATTTCCCAAACCTCCACAATTTAGAAAAAGGAAAATCATGAGCCACCCTCAGAAAGGGGGACATTTGATATAACATCATATAGTATAGAGGATTGTTTACCCACCAATACTTCATTAAACACCTTCTCTTGGACTATATATAGATTTGATTTCCTGTCCATACTCAAACTTTTAACCTTCTTCCCTAAATTCATTGCTAAAGATCCTTCAATTTTCCCTCCTCCAATCCTAGAAAAAAAAAAAAGAAAAAAAAAAGAAAAGAAGAAGAAGAAAAGAAACGTTCCTAGCTCTTAAATTATATCATGGACCACTAAATGAGAAATTTCTCATCTCTTTTGGGAAAATACAATCCTGTTTAGAACCTTGATTTTCTATATTTGTGATATTGATATCAAAACCTACTTTACCCACATATAAATTTAAAGAACCAATAGACTTATGTGTTACATACCAACCCCCTAGACCCCAAACACAAGAATCACATAATCCAAAAAAAATAAGCATATTGAAATTCCATTTGGCCCAAAAACCCAAGTAAAACCACTATCAATGGAAATATCCAAATATAAAGGAGCTAGATCATTTACAAACTTACTAGATTCCACCAATGAAATCTCTATATCCCTATGCGAAACAACCTCCTACCCCTACACTTCAATAATTTGTGGAAGACTAGCCTTAGCACCATGAATAGTCTCCTTCAGCCTACCTAGAATAGGTTGATCAATATTATCAACCAACATTTCCTTCTTTGAACCAACCAATAGAGACTCAACTTGCACCTTATCCTTCTCACCATCTTTAACTAGAGAGTTCAAAAATGACCATGAATTATCGACCTTACCACAGTCGTTTTGAACCAAATCTTCTTATTTAGAGGGAGATCACATTCTACAATATGACCATACTCATGGGATATGATGCATCAAAATGAGATTCCACAATAGTTCAGATTTTGAATAGAAGAATGACAACCCTTATGTAGAAAAATTTCAACAACCAAATGATCTCCTAGTCTAAACCCACCAAAATCCTTGTTATTGATATATTTATAGAATCTGAAAAATGCATATCTACCTCAATAAAATGACTAAGGGAGTTCCCAATTTCTTCAAACACTTTGTTAAATCAAAATTCAGTCAGAGACACTGGTAAATTCACCAAATCGACATTTGAACAAACCCTTTCAAACCTTGAATCAAATGAAGGAGACCATCTCTTAAGGGATAGAGGAGTTGAATCCCATTTACAGTGTGAAATAAGGATCTTATTTCATCCTTTGCAAATCTAAATAAAAACACCATTCAAACCCTTGAGAGAAAATATAAATTTTGAATAACGCTAAAATATATTCCCATTTGACCTTCATCCAAGCCTAAATATTCTTTTTATGTCACCTCCTCTCATGAATTTTCCCAACCAGGGTCTGGGTTGCCATACCCACTACTTCATTCATCTTGATATCCTCCCCCAAAACACCACCCTACCAGAAAACACCATTGGATCCTTAGATAAATTCCCCTTAAAATTTGGGTCCAAAAGGAGAGATTTTCCGAACTTACCAAATTCCAACTGACCAAAATAAAAAGAAGAAATTGGGCTTGGAACCTCCAACCCCTTGTTTAAATAACTACTTGTATTCAAGGGCTCTAAGGCACAATCCAATGCTTTCAATCCACCTCCTACTAAACCATTTTCTCGCGAAAAGAACAAAGAAACATTCATGGATGAATTCCTCTAGAACACATCACAAGAAGAGTTAGAAGCCCTACTATCACCAAACAATGTCGACTTTACTACTCCATGCAAAGATTGATTTGGAGGCCAATTACCCATACCTTCCACACCCTCACCACCTTCCTAATCCACCTGAAGGGCCTCCACATGAGTGTTTGTTTGACACATATCAATAAAGGGTTATGAAGTTGATGTCCTATACAAAACCTTCAAAAAACTTCTTTTTGTATAATATCTCAAAGTTTTGATATGATAAGAAGGTGACCCTGATCAAGACATATTAATGTCTCCTAGTAATGAATCAAGGGTCTTGTCCCTATCCGCCAAGCTAGTATGAAACATCAATCACACATTTATATATTTATATATTAATAAGATAAATTATTTATGTGATTGAGGAGTTTGCATAGTTTTTCAAAAGGGGAATTTCACTTTTTCTAGTGTTGGTTGTCACTTTGTTGGATAGATACAAGACAAGGGATTTAGATGGAGATGAAAAGGTCTCCTTTTCATGCGTAAACTCCAAAGAAAATAGATGGTTACCACAACTCAATTAGATATTCATATCCACCTTGCAAACTATTCTCTTACAAGAGAAGTGTTTAACAAGTTACAACTATTTATTATTAATGTTGTAAACCTTCTTGAAAATTTAATATTGTTGAAGGATGATTGAGGGAAATGGGGAGTGTTGATAGGAGTGTCTTATTGACCCTAATTGTTTTTGGAGTTCTTATCACCTCATATGATGTTTGTTGTTCATTATATTAACAAGTAATAGAGCAAATTGAATCTATCTATTTCTTAATAATCACAATTGTTCTTGCTCTTAACATGGGTGATGCTTGAAAAATTTACATTGATATAAGTGTTGACGATTTTTCAGTTTCTTATCAATATCTTGACAAAATAGAATGCCATTAGATCCATATTCTTTGATTATATGAAAATGCTTCATTATGTTATAATGCAACAATTTTATTTTGGTTCTTGATATATTGACAATTTTTCATTGTTTCTCCTATTGGTTATTTAACTACTTGTACATCTCAAGGTATTTAGTTGTGCATGAGTCATAATGTTAAAATGATCTACACAATTTTCCAACTTAAAGCTTTTGCCATACAAATTGATGTGTTTGAGTTAATTTCAATTCAACTTTATGGGTTGGAGTCAATTAGACTTGACACTATCCTTGTAATAGGTTCAATTCAACTCAATGAATTAATTTTAGATATTCTTGACACTTGATTTAATGGTAAATTTATTTAGAGAATAAACATATAGAATGATGGCCATGATCCCCTCATAGAAGGGAGGAATAATGACTTTAAAACATCCATATGTGTAAGTTGACAGCATTCATCACCTCACAATGAAATTGGTATATATAGAATAAATTGGCATTGATAGGGTGACTTCTAACATGTCACCAATGTAATGGTATAAGTTGATGTGCCATCAAATAGAGTTGATTATAAATGCCCCAACACTTGCAAGAAGTAGGGGGATTATCCTTATTAATATTCTTTTGGATATTTTAGAGTTGGCATTGTGGAAGGTTAGTTGTTGAGAGTTAAATGAGGAGGTGATTTATTAAAGAAAAACATCTTGGTATACATTCATAGAAGAGTCTCATCAACCAAGTACATCAACAAATTTGTGAATCGAGAATAAGGTTTGATGTCCTAGTGCTATGGATCTTGGTCTAAATTTTGTAATAACGGAACTCGTGATGGATAGGTTAAAATTATGATCAGTGACTTACATCTTGATTCTAATCACGTTTCCAATTTAGATTGCAACCAATTATTCTAGGTAGATCTTTGAATTGTAATTCATTTCCTCTCATTGAATAAATCATTTAGAGAAACTCTGTTAGGGAACTAAATCATTTAACTAATCAAAGTTCATCACAATGCCTTCATTTTGCACATAAATTTCATGTCATTATGATTATTGAATTTTTTTAAATAAAAATATATGTGAAAGGGATTGAATATCATCTTAGTAATTATGATCATGTCGTCATTGCTTGTTGCATTATGAACCAAGGGGGGAATATATGGGGTTAAATGTATATGATATGACCCGAAGGGGGGGCATATATGGGGATAAATGTACATGTAATGTGTAAATACATATGTAATAGGGTTGGCCTAATAATAAAGGGGAATCATGTGTAGGTGTGAATAAGTATATAGAGAGATCACGTATCCATTATTAGAGACATGTGAATTGTGATGTGCAAATGTATTTGGTTATTTGGAGGAGGTTCTCCTATTATTTAAGGAGTTATTGTATAATTTATCTATCTTGGATTTGTGTTCCACGATCACATTCTGTACATGGTGTGTAATTCTGGTTTATTATGATATTTTAAGCATTTGGAACATTACATTTGGTGTCAGAGCATTGGTCCCAGGGTTTTTCTTCTCTAAGCGAGTCATCTTGGAATTTTAACTATAACTTTTTTTGGGGAAAATTCAGCCAACAAAACTTGGAGGTTATTTAGAAGACATATCAAAGAACCTTTGGTATGATTTTTTACTTCTGGGTCATTATACTTTCCCAGATACCCCCTCTGGAAGATATGGTTTTTGACTATTCCTATAACTAGTCTCAAACATCTGTTCTAGGTAAAAACGTCATATCTTCTTCAACGAGGATCCAAATTCAGTGAGACCTATTGTATTGGAAAGAGGAAAATCCATGTTATTTATGGTATGAATTTTAGAATATGGTATTAAATATTGGACACATGGAATTCAATACAAATCCGTTCTCCCGGAAAGGTAAAAAATCAGAAGGTTTGGGAAAGTTACCCTAACTTTCACTTGGCACATCCAATTTTGGTTAGAACTATTAATGCAGGAAAATTTTACCTCCTAAATTAACCTTGTTGGTTAGGCCTAAGAGGTATTTGAAATTTACTAAGAGAGTGGGTTCCTAACTTCAAATTATAGTAAAATTCCCATGTTTTATTAAATTCTAGAAGAGTTGCATAGGATAGAGTTAGTTGGATGAGTCTAGAATAAGAATTGATTTGGAGAGATTAATATGTAATCAAATTTTCCTTTGTTAAGTAGATCTTGAGAGTTTGTAATATTTAGAGAGATCTTAAGGTGAAGTGTAGATATCTTGAGGATTTTTTGGATCTAAGGGACCCTATAGATTAGTTAGTGGAGAGGTTTTAAGATTTGAACCAATTCTAGTATCAAAACCCTTTATTTTTAAATATTGTAAACCTAAGGAAATCAAGTGCTTTGATTTAGATAGAGAGACATAGAGAGGATAGATAGGTGTGAGTGAAAGAGACCAAGTATGGACAAAGGCCAAAACATAGGCCAATTAAATGTAAATCATGCCAAGAAAGGCAAGAAGGCCTTGTGCTATCTTATGTACAATGAGTGGATTAATAGAAGATAACTAATGTGTTATGTCATCTTTTGTTATTGAATGGATTTCACGTTCCTTGTGATTTTTATGACGATTTATTGATTTTATAATCGTTAGAAAATTTTGATAAATTCCCTGCCACTCAAAAATAATATTATTGAATTGTTGGTTGCAGGTACAGGGATTAGAGTGAGTTAGATCAAAGGATCTTGAAAGGAAATGTAGAAATTGACTTGTCAGGACCAATTTTGGAGTGGAATGAAGGTGAGTGGGCCATGGTCGTTGATCATGAGAGATCGACGATGGAGGTTGATTCATCATATTAGGAGATGACAGTCTGATAGACCTAAGGCAAAGCCTTATAAAAATGATGACGAGGATCTACTCGGAGCAACCCATATCAATGGTTCTAGAGGGGGACACATAGCGTTGTTTTATTGAAGCAAAGTCATTGGAGTAGTTCAAGTTCATTAGAGTTCAATATGTCGGAGTGGCTATTTTTTGTTGAAGTCCAAAAGGTCGGAGTGGTTCAAATTCTCTCAGAGTCTGAATTTTTAGAGTGATTAAATCATGTGCATCGAGAGAAATTCCGATAAGAGGGAGTCTGACACATTGAAGGTCAATGAATAAAGTCCCTGAGAAATATGGATCGTTGACCATGGATCAATGGCAAGATCAACGATCTCGAGTGGTCGATCATGTATCGAGAAAATCAGAACCAAGGGTCGATCTGACCATCCATGAAAATGAGAGATCGACATAAGAGGATAATTGCGCACAGATAACTAGCACGCTATTTATCAAGGCTTGGACCCCCATAATACTAAAGAGAAATACCACTCGAGGGAAGTGGTAAATTACCGTAAGAGTTGGTGCAAGGTTACAACACTCGAATGTGTGGAAGAAAGGGGCTTAGCATCTGTACGATACAAATGATTAGTTTTTGAAGGGAAGGTTAGCATTGATCCAAAAATCTCTTAAGTTAAGCACCCCTGAATTATTTATTTGAGTTAATGACTATTGCATTAACTAGATTTTGATTTGTTGAGGGATTAACACCAAAGATCATACTCATGAGAAACTCTACTGCTGAGGCTGCAAGAAGAGTTTATTCTTACTATGCATATATGGGTTTAGAATCAGAGGTCATCATCACATGTGGCATTGTAGAAAATACATTTCAGAGTAATACATGCCGAATTTTCAAAAATACATCAGAAGGAAGGTCAACTTGAAGGAAATACTCCAAATTAGGGTTTCAAAGGTATGTTCACTTAAAAATATCATAAATTTTGATTGGGATGTCCGATTGAGTTGATTCAAAAGAATTGGAAAGAGAAAACATAGAATATTATATTGGAACATGGTAAAATCATGAAGATGGGTAACACTTTTGTTTGTTTTATGATAATTGTTTTGTTTTTTTTAACAGGTTCTTCAACTTCCGGTAAACAAAAGTATTTTTTTTCATTTAGAATTTTACTTTATTGTAAAAACAAAACTTGTGAAGAATTTTGTTATCTTTCTACTGACTATTTTTCAATTTTTTTTTATTGAGATTTGATATGTCAATTTGGAAATTGTTTGACAGTATGTTCCTTAAAAATGAAGGGAAACATAATGAGTTATTTTTCCCCCCAACAATGTATCCATTATTAATTTTTTTTTTTGATAAATGAAATATACTACAACAATCTGCAAAGACTCTGTTTTGTGATGACTGTAGTTTTGAATCTAACAGATGAATATTATAATTTCTAGAATTTTTTGAAGTTGACCAATCCGAAAAAGTTACAGATTTTAAACACATGTTTTCCCCCACCATGAATCTATCTTAATTTTTACTTAAAAGTAAAATCTAAAAATACTCTTATGAAGAGAACAATTTAAGGATTATGAATATAAATTTTCCATAATTTTCCACTATGTATTTTTAGAGATATGGATTTTTCATTTTACTGAATCATAATCTCACCTAAAAATATTATGTAGTGATTTTTTTATAAAATAAAATAATATTAGATAAAAAAATAAAACAAATGAAAACAAATTATATCCAATGAAAGTAGATTCAATTTTAAAAATGTTGGTATCAATTCTGAAACTAAATTATGAGTATTTGTAGGAGTCCGCTACCTCCAAAGATCAAGTAAGATGGAGAGAATTTGTAGTTTCTCGCAAACAATCCCATTTTGAGGTTTTCGGCTAAAATATTCTTTCGGCCGAAACCTAGTTTTTAACGAAATCCAATAAAAATAAACCTTTTGACCAAAAAGTATTTCGGCCAAAATATTCTTACCATAGGAAAAAAATTCATCCGAAAAATATTGTACACGAATTTTGAGGGCACTGTTAGGGTGTCGTTCAATTTGACGAGAAAATTTTCGGCCGAAAAAATTCCTAGCAACATTTTTTCGGTTGAAAAAATGCTGCTAGGAATTTTGGAGACCCGATTCTCATAAAAGTGTTACCCATCTTCATGATTTTACCCAACAAGGATTATAACTATTTGAGATCATTATCCTTAATATACTGAGGTTGGAAGTTGAGGATTGTGGTTAGACCTCACTTAAGAATCAATGGAAATACCTAAATTTATAGGAGATGGAGATGAAGATGAAATCAATCTTATGGAATGGTTGAGGTTGGTAAAGGAATATGGTATGGATCCTTCAGAGGAAAAAAGATCATTTTTTGGTGATTCTTGGAAGTGGTGGATGATTATGGATAAATATAATAGATGGAACAACATATTAAAGGAATTTGAAAAACTCTTCTTAGATAAATGGATTAGGGATGCAAAAATGGAGGCAATGTATAGAATTCAAGAGGATTAAAAAAAATAAAAATAAAAAGTATCCAAATTGCAAAAGGAGAACGAAGAACTAAGAAAATATGTTATTAAGAAATATGATGAATTTTCCAAGATGCAATCCCTTAATGAATCACTCATTAAGGAGGTTAAGAACATAAAGAAAGAAAACATTAGCAATGGAAAGTTGGAAAAAAATGAGTCAAGCAAAGATTTGAAAAAGAAAGATGAAAATATATGGAGATTATGAAACCATAATAAAAAAATTGCTAGATGAGGTTAAAACATTAAAAGAAGAAAAAAGAATGATCAAAATCAAGAAGAAACGAGGATCGTGGATGAAGAACCTACCAAAAGAGTTGAAGAGGAAATTTGCAATAAGGTTGAGGAATCCCTAAATATTGATGAGGTAAAATCAGAAATGCAATTCAAAATTGAAGGACATCAGACTCTGATAAATGGGGTGACATTGCAACTTCAAAAGGAGAAAGAAGAAAATATTCAAGAAGGTCAACAAAAGATAATTGAAAAAGTTGAACTCCATCTAGAGGATGTACATGGCAAATATGATGGTATTATCTCCAAGGTTAGAGTAATCAAAGACCAAGCAAAGAGGATATAGAATTCCATCGTCTCTGAAAAGAAGATAGATGAAATGGGTGTGCAGGATGAAGAAAAGCCATCAAATGTGAAACCATATCAACACCCTCATTATCAAGAAATATTTAAATGAAGACAAGAATATCAATATCAATATTATTAAGAAATAAGATGGAATAATAATCAATATTCATGGAATATGGCATCACAAAACCATTATTCAACAAGACATTATCATAGACCAACATCTACTACAAATTGGAGAAGCTCCAACAAAAATACATGGAATCAAGGGAATGAAAATTATGCAACAACTATCCACTAAGGATTACGACCGAAAATAATTGATTTTGGATGGATGGATCATCATCAATGGAAAGAAGAAAGTAGGAATGTAATAAAATCATATTACTTGGTTTCATCACATGTGAAGCCTTTAACTGCAAAGCTTTGAGGACAAAACTTTTTGAAGGAGGATGCTATGTTATGACCCAAAGGGGGAATATATATGGTTAAATGTATATGATATGACCCCAAGGGGGGGCATATATGGGGCTAAATATACATGTAATGTGTAAATATATATGTAATAGGGTCAACCTAAAGTAAAGGGGTGTCATGTGTAGGTGTGGATAGGTATATTTAGAGATCATGTATTCATTATTGGAGACATGTGAATTGTGATGTACAAATGTATTTGGTTATTTGGAGGAGGTTATCCTATTATTTAGGGAGTTATTGTATAACTTATCTATCTTGGAATTGTGCTCCACGCTCACATTCTATACATGGTTTGTACTTCTGTTTTGTTATGATATTTTAAGCATTTGGTACATAACATATTGTCAACTTAATCTTGAGATACATGTTAAGATATGAAGCTATTGGGATTGGATTATTGGCATTTGGTATTCATCAATGTATAAGTTTTCTTGTTAGATCTATGACTGAGCTCTCACATTCTAACTAGAACTTTAAGTATTTTATATCTTTTCCTCACAAATGATGATGAACCACCCAAGCTCATTATTTAATGAAATACCTCATGATACAAATAATTATGACTTACCCAACTTAATTCTTTCATGCAAATAGAGGTTGCTTATCTAGTTCATCATACTTCCCTTCCTAGCCTTTCAATATTTTAAACATGATAGCCAAATGAACTAGAAATTTTGTGTTGACTTTGTTCAGTAAATGGACACATGCATGTCAAATGATAGTAGTTCTCAATGTTGAACACACACTTTAAGTTCCATCTCATATGTCCCAATTGTTAGAGGGTGGTAGTTGAAACTGTATTAACTATGGCTAGTCTTGTGCCACCAAATACTATATTGCTACTTGATTTGATGTAATCTGATGGTATACTAGATACAATCACACAACATGAGCATGAAAAAGAGAGGGTAATTCCAATTTATGTGTTTCTATTACCAATGAGTACATCTTTATAATAAAAGTGTGTTAAAATTGGAAATTATAGATATAATAGACATTTAGTTGATTGTATAACCAACCCATGATAGATTTCATACAAAAATTAACTTTCCTAACACGAGGATACTAAAAAAACTTAATACTAGTGAAACTAATAATTGAACAATAGACGAAAACCTCTATATGTTTCATTATTTTCTCCTTGCTTGAAATAAATTGTACCTCATTTTTGCTAATTTAAGAGGTAATCCCTATAATGACCCTAACGAGGATATATATATGGATGATGTATATGTGGGGTAAGTGTATATGTAAATGGTAGGTAAACCATATAAATGGCCTACATGGTCATTGTGTGTGAATGGACATATATATAGGTTAATATAGTCATTTTTGGAGACATGGGCATATGATTTGAATATATGGATGTACTTGGGTTATTTGGAGGAGATTCCCCTAATGTATAAGGAGTTATCAAATAACTAATATATCTTATCACTTTGGGAGTCATTCTTCAACTATTATTTGGTATACATTGTATATATGTTGGTTAATTACACTATTTTGAGTTATTGGGTTCATAACATTTGGAATCATAGTGGACAATCCTCGAATCCACTTTTTTAAAAGAGTAATCTTACCATTTTCATTATAACTTTTGTTTGGGATATTGGAATTGAAACTTTGGTAAGAGAAAAACAACAAAGTGTGTGTGTGTGTGTATTCAAAATCGGGTTTGCTATAATTTCAAAGTTAAAGGTCATCCATGTTGGGGTTTTTTTCTAGTCTTGAAACTAGACTCAAACATGTAGTTTTAGTGAAACAACCACATCTAAATATTGTGAGGTCCAAATTGAGTGCCACCCATGGAATTGAAAATAATATAGACAAAGGTGTTTTAGTTCCAAAATTCAGAGGTAGATCAATTTTGTTTTGCAATGTAGCATGTTGTACAAGTTCGCTCACCTAAAATGCTCAAAATTCAACAAATTTTGGGAGAGTGACCATAAATTTGTTTTGAAAAATTATTGTAATTCGGTGAGACTTGTGGCATTATGAAAAATACATATTATTCTATTACATAATAAATTTTTAGATTCAATGGTGAAAAAAAAATAGAGTTACATTAGGGAAAAAGGTCATCCCATATAGTTGTGTCCAAGTGAGGGCTTAAAAAAGTACGATAACTTAAAGTTAACATAACTTTTGATAGGAGGGTTCAATTCGGGAAATTCAAAAACCACTAGAAGGAAAGATGAGATTATATTGATAAAAGTATTTGCATGTTTTGGAATAGTTAGGGTTAAAGTTAGTGGGTTTAAATTTAGTGGTTTAAAATAGACACCAAGTACATAAGGAAAACATTGTAATACCAATTTTTTTGGAGATGAGATGTTATCCTAGTGAATTGATGAGTATCATGAAGGAATATTGGAATAAGGTTTTAGTAGGTTTTTTTTTATAAGGTGATTAAAAATGGATCCAAACAAGAGAATGGTTGTAAGAATTAGTACATGCAAACACAATTTGACAATTAAAGAAGGTTAGATAAACTATTAAAGATAATGCAAATGTAAAAGTAAATGAGACAAAAGAAGAGGAAAAACAAGAATTAAATAAAATAGTGAATGGAAATATGAGAGAAAAGATTGAGGAATGGGAAATGAAAGGTAAATGTTGTTGGCCTTCCCATTAGCTTAGTGTTGAGGGGGTTGGATTCCCAGAACTCAACAATAGGGATTAAACCCAAGGAAGAGGCCCAATTAGACTCTTCCTTGTTTGAATGGAACAATCCTCTGTTTTATGGTTTGACAATTGTTCGATGGGATTTATGTGAAATGTTTTGTTTCTCTTTTTTTAATATTTATGTTTTAGATATTTAAATTTGTAAAATAGAAATGCAATGAAGGAAATCTACTCTAAATGGATAAAAGGAAATATTTTCTAAGAGGTAAATCTTAGAAATGGTGTATGTGAATAACTATGTGGATCTATTCTCCTAAGAATTAATTCTAAGGGAAAATTATCTCTACAAGAATATTTTTAGGAAAACAAATTGAACAATTACAAAAATAAATTTATAGGAAAATCACAAGAGGGATTCCATCTTATCCATAACTAGCTACAAAAATAATTCTACAACAATTAATGAAGTAAATGTCACAAAGTTGATTACTAAACAAGATATGAGAATTTGAAATCTAACTATAAAACACATCTAAAATATTTGTTGAAGATTTGAAAGTAAGCATTCCAATTGATAGCACAAAATAATTTGAATATAAACATAAATTCTTACTAGATATATGAGTAATAAATCTTAACATAATAATCCATAGGTAAAATCGATACACCAAGAATATCCAACAAAATATCCCAAGAAAAGCTTCTGAATTAACTTGAAAATAATTAAAAGCTACAAGTGTCACCATACTCTTAGAGCCATTCGTCCTTTCCATTTAAGGTGCACTGCTTGTAGGCTCCACTGGAACTATGAATGGAACCTTGCATCCAACCTCAAGCTGTCACATGTGTCGGACTGCCAAGCACCGAACTCTCAAAAATTTTCACGATTTTGTGTTGTAGAAAACCTATGATATCCGACATTCGATGGAATATGGACCGTAGATATCGATCCTCCTAATCAAATCTCAAACGTTACTTCTATACCTCGATGGAAGGCCAAATATTTGCCTCCATGATATCATTCAGAAATTAGATCATCTTCAATCCATATTGTGATCGACAATTGATCTTCTTGCTCCGATAGAAAGCGATTTCTCACGCTCTTCCAACCTGTAACAAGCTCTGGCTGCACACCAAACCTGCAACTCTTTCTCTCTCGTCCATGGCCTCTCTCCACTCACTTGACCATGGATTATAAAATTAGATTTTGAACACACATACGAAGGTAATGTTACACAAATAATACATGATTTTCATTAATCGAACTCAAATTACACACTATGGCCTCTATGGGCCAAGCCGCCCTCATGACTAGGTTTACACTGTACCAACCTCTCTTACAAGTGCCCGAAGGATACAATTTAAACCAATCAAACACAATAAGGATCAAATCACTAAAATGATATGATCTAATTCCTAATATCATTCAAAATCCCTCAATATCATGAAATATCACAATAAATAACTAACAAACTCAATCAATTCGAGGAAATCTCATCCATGTTGTATGTTGTCTTCTGGAAGGTTCAAGAATGTTCACTTTGACTTGGGGGGTTATGATGCTCCTGCATCAAGTTGTATCTTTTACATTTTCCTCATCATATTTTCCCCATTGACTAAATAAATTGTTACATAAACTAATGCAAGTAAATACATGTTGCTCCCTTTATAATTTCAAAATAGGGATCTCCTACTCAAGTCTCTTGATATATTTTTATATTTTAGGAAAAGTATACTCCAACTGAGTTGTTCTTCTAACTTCAGTTGTCAGAAACCTGTGAAGATGCTCGTGATCCAAGGAGGAAATCATCCCGACCTTTGATTCATGATTTTGTGCATCCTCCTCAAACTACTTCATCACTTCAATGGCTAGCCGAAATCCTTCAAGTGGGATGAAGTTAGGAAGATTGCATAATACAATAATATCTTCTATTAGATCCCAAATTTTAATGCAAGTCAACCACTCATCCTCAATCTATTTTTGTGACTCATTTGACATTCTACGCTAGTAATTGGTGGCCCATTCCATCATGTACAACTCAACCTTACTTAATAGCCTAATATGGTGATCTTATTGAACTTGAATTTTCTGCATTTGCTTGATGTAATTCAACTAGTCATACACCTTGGCTTGCTACTCTTTCCAAATTAGTTTTTCCTTGTATGGTATGGATAATTGCATACTCATCTCATGTAACTAAAATTCCTTGCAAATGAAGTCTTTCTTGATTTGATCATTACTTTTATCTTCCTTTAAGACTTCCTTAATGAAATTTATTGTATCAAGTGATGCCTTATAATAATTAACTTGATTCTCTAGTAAAGAAATATGTTTCCCATGGCTCTTAATCTCTTATTCTTCAACTTTTGCCTTGTCCATGGTAGCATAGGATATAGCTATCCCAGTTGATAGTAAATTATCGAGCTTATCTTTTTCTGTATCAATCATTGATTCCTCTTTGGTACACAGGGTCTCCAAGTCCACATTCTTCCTTTTTTGAGTTTTCTTCACTGCATCTTATCTTCTTCTATTATAGGTTATCAATTCCAGGTTAGAAAATTCTTCCAAAGGGTATGGAATTGGTTGATCACCCCAGGATAAAACATTCTCCAAGATTCTTGGAGTGTGTACTTTTTCTAACACATGTGCCTTACCTATCCCCTACTTTTGGAATGATCACATCCTCCTTGGTTAGACCGATGACACTACTAGGAGGTGGTGGTGTTTACTATGGTGGCTCCTATGAAAGGGTTTTTTGTTTTGTCTAACTTTTTGTACTTTCTTTATCCTTTTCCTCCTAATTTGCTTCTTGTTGAAGCGTCTCTTCCTCTTCTTGTATTTTCTTCTCTTTAGATATCAACCTCTCTTTCTCCATTCCTCTTATGCTTCCAATATTTCTTTCTCCTATAAGTCTCTTAAATCCTTTTTTCTGATTTCATCTTCTCCTGCTATTCTCTTGGCCTCTTGGAATATTATAACATATTCTTCTTCCTTCCTTTTCTTTATTTATTCTTCTATTTTTATTCTTAATTCATATTCTTCTTGCTATATTTTTTGTTCCTCGTCTATTTCTCTTAGTTGTAATTCATATTTTAGTCTGATTTCTTGGGCTCTCCTATTTTATCCTTCTTCTATACTTGTTCCTTCCATTTCATCCAACTTCCTATTTATTTCCTCTATTTGATCATCTAGAGTCATGGTGTAGAAAATTTCAAAGTCTGCGCATTTTAGTTTGGCTTGGATATCCTCCCAGTCTTTGTCCTTTTTAATGGAATTTCATTCTACCATTTCTTGTGAGTCTATGTCTAGGATAAGGAAATTAGTTCATCGTGTTTTGCCACAAGCCCAAGTGGGTCATGAATTCTAAACTATCCGTGGGGAAATATGTATTCTAGCATAGAAATTGCTTCCTTCCTGGCTTGCTTTGGATTCTTAAAATGATAATGCCCCGAACTTGTGACATACCCAACTCTCTTTCTAGGCACATCACTAAACCAAATTATACATATCTCATCTCTGATGCCATTTTAATACGAATGCATGCACGCACCAAAATAAAAATGTTCATGCAACCATTGATAATTTAAAATTCGTGAATGCAAACTGTTTATGCAAACACCAACATTTAAACATACATAAACAAAAAATAAAAATTCAACAATTAGATAGAAATTAAACACACTTGGCCATATCACTTATCTTTATCAAGATTTGAAAAACTGGTTGCAAACAACAGACGTTCCTCCCAACCATGGACTCCACTACTCCAGTTCTCTCAGCAGAAGGTCACCCCCAATATGGGACTACAATGCATAGACCATCCAAGAATATCTCAACTAGGGGATCCAAGAAATCCAATTGTAACAAGAGTGCTCACAACAAATTTTACAAATGCTCCCTTGGCTAATTTCTCAACAGAAATTCACTTACAGGCATGCAAACCTCATTCTCCACATAATTCACATCTCCAACAAGTTCTCTTTAACACCCACTATGGATTCCTCTCTTTTCCAAACACTAAAACTCTAATTTTCCTCCCTTCTCCCAGCTATAAAAAATATGCTCTCCCCCTCTAGTTGAATTTTCTTTTCTTTTTCTTCCATGCATGTTGACTCTCAAAAATCCCCAAAATCATTTTACTTATCCCATGCTATCATAACTAAGTGATATGACTCTCTCACTCAACCTTATTACATGCATTCAATGATACAATTCCCATTATGAGTGTACTAAGCCCATGCTCTCTTAACTAGGTGAGATTACTTTCCCTTTAACGATCTTACATCCATCCAATGATTGGATTTATTAAGTAAAGGAGGATTATATGGTAATGAAAAAATTCTCTAGAAAAATGACATGGGATTCTAGGCAGGTGGAGTTCCCCTCAAACCCAAACTTTATCCCCCTCTCTTGTGGAATCATAGCCCCCTCATGAATCTGGTCCTTATCTGTTTACAGTCGGTGGCATGTTTCATTTTTATTATTTTCAATGTACAATTTTTACATATTTTATCACTTGGTCCGTGGCCATTAATCACATATAAAATTATGAATTCATAATTCGGGGATCAAAATTGGGGTGTTACAAAACTGAAATTATAAGGAATGGAGATCTTTTTTTTTTGTTTATTTATGTAAGGAACCACTAAAATCCTACAAAATCGTTTGATACACTATCTCACCCAAGATTAGTATTTTGGGCACATACATTGGTAGCAAATGAGGAGTTGTAATAACACCATAAATTCTCAAATAAGTGTACTCTTCTTGCAGATACCATCTTCCTATGTACCTAATAATATTCATGGCCTCTTTGGTCAATCTTGGGCATTCTTTCAAAAAATGAGTTGATAGAGGGGAGACAAGAATTGATCATAGATCATTGCATAATGTCTCTTGTACTTATTTTCCCAAACAACTTGACAATATATGTGCACCGGGGACCCTGAGATATGGTGGCTCAAATTTACACTCAAAAAAACATTTGTAGCACAAATCACATCCATGAGGTAAGAGGACATATAAAATATGGTTACCACCCCTGACTTATCTTTGACCTCTTGCACTCTTTCTATCATTCTGTTAAAGGAATGCGAAATAAATCTATCCAATTGAATAGATAACCAATGGAAACCATTGTGCATGCCAATGGTAATCAAGTATCTTTGAAATGTGTGCAGATATTATCACCATATATCTTGTCTATCAGAGCCATTGTGTACACATAAGGCTCCCTTAAATTGGTAATGGAATATATCTCATCAACTTTGTCGAAAAACCTCTTATCTTCAACCCACTAGTTGGAGAGGATATTTTTTGTGTCATGTTGTTCATTGAATCATTTCACAAAACCTTTGATAATGTACACCTCGAGTTGTAGTAGCTTATAATATTTCTCTAGCTCAGATGGAAAGTAGGAACCTATGCATATACCTTCCTCATTCATAATGGTTCTATTCTAGTCCATAAATGAGGGACTTATAACTCACTCACTTCACCAACATGGATACTATTCATAATTAATGTCTTGGTCTCTATTCTCAGTCTTGTACAAAGAGCTCTACGTTCAGAAAGGCCACTAGGCCTCCGTCCTTTACCTTGTACAAGGATATCTATTCTTATCCTAGCTACAAGGCCTATGCTTGGGTCTAACCTGCACATAAATATTGGTTGGTAACACAATGGAAATCATGTCAATAACAAAATGTACCCCTATTGAGATGTCAATGGGGTGTTCTGAGTTATAAATTCTATGCTCAATCTCAATCTGAGTAAAACCTCTACTCCAAATTGATCAGTTGGCTCCTCCCTCTACATAACTTATTCACACAACTACTCCAATCTATCAATTAGTCAAATTCATGCTAGGGAATCACCTAAAACTTTTTTGATCAAGGTGATACAATTGCCTAAAACCTTAAACAAATCCACGCCTTAGTGCTTTCAATACCTTTTGGTATGACCACAAGGGATGCATAATGGGGGAAAATGTGTATGATATGACCCCAAGGGGGCATATACGATTTTAAATGTAGATTTAATGGGTAAATGACGTATATGTAATAATGTTCAGAATAATAATAATAAAGGGGCCTCATGTGCAATGCTTGAATAGGTATATATAGAGATCATGTAGTCATTATTGAGGACATGTGATTTGGATGTAGAAATGTATTGGGGTATTTGAAGGATGTTATCCTATTCTTTAAGGAGTTATTGTGTAACTCTTATCTCTTATATATCTTGGAGTTATGATCCTCACTCACATTTGTTGTACATGGTGTGTACTCTGGTTTCTAGGAAAAAGATATTTGTTGCCCAAAATTATTGTTTTTCTTTGTGGGATTTTATCAAACACTTTGCTAGAAATGCCTTGCAAACAATTTGCATATGTCATCAAGATAGGAATATTGTCAAATACATCGCATGCACTCATTACACACAAAATAGAGAAGATAACCATGGCATCTTATTATGGTGTGTAAATCCAAATCACAATAAATACAAATATCCCTATTGGCCATAACAACAGCTGCAAAACCATCCTAACACATAGATCTACTGGATGCAAAGCAGTTGCAATATATACAAACAAAAAAAAACAATAAACCTAGTAATGATTCCCCCAAAAATCTCTTCAAGATTTGTCTTCCCTGGACTGTCTAGCCTTCGTTGTTGCAGTATCAATCTGCTCTAGAAAAAACCTACCATTGTGATTCGTCTGTTGTACCTCCACAAACTTGTAACCCCAATTTGCAAAGATCCTCATTGGATGAGGTTGTGCAACTAGCGAGGCCTCACGGGATGAGGATGGATAACACATGGGGCCTTGTGGGATGCCCTGTGCTAAACCCATGGGGTAACTCCTGTTACTATTTCCTAAAACCCTCTCGGTCTCTGCAAAACTGAAAATTGTCCTCCTCCAGAAAGATCTGTGAAATCCATGCACACGCTGATATTTGTTCAAGTTGAAACAGACCAATCTAAGACTCCAGTGAAGACCCTGTATGTATCCTCCTTATTTATCTAGGGTGGATATTGCACCACTGAAACCAAACTGCAATGGTGGAAGGGTTTCACTAAACCTTAACGAAACAATGGCTCCAAGAGAAATCCAAAATGAGAGATCAAAATCATAATAGCAAAGAGAAGGGTTAGCCCTCTATTTATCTTCCTCTGGGTCTTCTAGATCTTTTCCCTTTTTGACCAAATCAAACCCTCACTTTATTTTCCCTCCACTTTCATTTAAATATAATTATTTATTTTTATTTAATGTCACTTTAGGATTTGTCATTCTTAGTGACACCAAATAAACCTCCTTGAATCCCTTGTCCTCGTTGACTATAGACTACGAGAGTCGTATAGGCTATTAAGTCACCCTCCGTCATAATCAATTAGAAGGGGACATTACAGTCCTCCCCTCCCAAGATTTCTTGTCTTCGAGTAACTCCAGATCAGGGTGTTGTGAGATCTCCTCTCCTTCCCAAGTACCATATTTTGTGGGAAATCCTCTCCATATGATCAAGTACTCTCGAATGAATCTTCTTCTCAACCTCCTCTCCCTGACATCAACAATCCTCTCGAGGGATAGGACCAACTTCCCTTCCTCATCTAGTGGAGGAAGATCTCTTGATGTCACAATAAATAAATAATATAATATAAAGACGTTAAAATAATAAATAAAAGTAAAATTAAACATTAATGTAATAAAAGTTCATGACTAAAAGTCACGACTCTTCATAAAACCATAAAGGGAATATATATAGGCAGGACCTATCTTTGTAATATCATCATATTTTTTCACAATCAATTATTATTATATATTTTATTATGGAGTCAGAGTGAATATGTCATTAAGAAACCCTTGTGTTCTTTACATTGGTATCAGATTTGGTCGCTCCCCTGTATCACAGTCATTTCCCACAACCCCCATATTTTTTCCCTCACTGTCGCCTTTTCATTCTCCACACTCCCCACATTTTTTCCCATCCCTTATTTTCCCCTCACCTGCAACTCCCCCCCCCATTCCCCCGCACTCCCCACACCTTCTCCCTCACCACAACCCTTCCCACCCTACCTTAACTAACCCCACAGTCTGAACTATAGCCCTTGCCACCCTCCCGTAAACTCTTCCCCACTCCCTCTCGTAACTCTCCCCACTCCCCGTGACCTGTTCCCACCCCTCTCCCCTCCTCTGCACCCTCCACCCCCTCCCCATTCTACCACAGTATGTGCCCATTCTCCATTCCCACACTTCACTCCCCCGCACCCTCCACCCCCT
>ML812669.1:48595-69747 GCA_009831015.1 Picea engelmannii
ACTCACCCCCAAACACCAGAAGGATGCCGTAATTAAAAAATCAAGTGGAAAAAATAGACCAAGAGTGTAAAAGCATTAGAAAATCACTTGAAAAGTCAATACACAAAACTCACGATGAGTTACTAGAAGAAATAAGGCTCAACAATGAGGCACTCAAATAAGAGTTGACCCATAATCTTAAAGAAAATTTTTCAATGGAAGTCAGAATCGAATTACAAAAAGGCATGGATAATCTAAAACAAGATTTTAAAGACGATATTTTTCAAGAACTTGGGGTTAACCTACAACGAGGTTTGGGAAACTTTAAACGAGAAATAAATGATGATTTGCAACAAAGTCTAGTTGTGATGACACAACATCAGGAAGAAAAGCTTAATGAGATTTTAAATTTAATAAAATTCCAAGGGCACCAACAAGCCACCCAACCACAACCAAGTGACTCAAGAACATATAACACATCACCCCCACCACCACCACCACCACCACCTCCCTAGAATTCAAATTCCCAACCTATATCACAACATCAACCCTTAATGATTTATCTTCCCAAAGACAAAATGGAACTATCAAAATACAATGGAGGCGATAACCAATGCATGGCTTGGTTTAACAAAACTGAAGAATATTTCCATATATATCATATTACAACCAATTAAGAAAAGGTCAAATACACATCCATGTACCTCGAAGGCACTGGATACAATTGGTATCTGTGGTGGAAAGGAACAATTCAGTCATATAATTGGAATTCTTTCAAAAATGATTTTTTTAAAAGGTCCCATGGCATCTTGGATTTTTTTTTTTTTTTCAAAACTCACCAGATTACAACAAAAAGGAAACATAGATGAATTTACGCATCAATGGGAATCTCTCGCCACCTGAGTATTTGGACTATCTAATGATCAATTAATCCAGTCTTACATAGGTAGTCTCAAACCACATATCTAAGATGATTTAAGATTACATGAGGTTACTATGGTATAAATAACAATACGCAAGGAAAAAGCTACAGAATAAAAACTAGAAGGCCAATCAAGATTCAACAAGGTTTACTCAAGAAGGAGTGTACCTTAGACCACAGGAAATGAAAAATACATACTACCCAATCTACGTGAAGATAGAAGAAGAAGTTTAGAGTTCCAAAGGATAAAATAAGAAAAATGTAAACGATGTAGAGAGAAATGGGACCCAAGACATAGGTGCCAGATCAAAGATAACTCAAAAAAATTGTACACTTGTGAAGCAGAAAAAGACGATGAATCCGACTTAGTAGAATAAATAAATGAAGAAATGGAAAATTTCCAAAATGACACTTCAGAGCTCATAGAAGAAAACACACCAAGAATATCACTTGCATCCATCACAGGCATTACCCAACCACAAACTCTTAAATTAAAAGGACATATAAAAAATGATAATGTCACCGTACGAATCAACACTGGAAGTACCCACAATTTCCTTGATATCAAGATTGAAAAGAAACTCAAATTATTTGTATATCCAGTCCCAGACATGAAATTAATGGTTGCATATGGAAAAAAAATTGGAAATATAGGAAAATGCTATAAGGTGAAACTCCAAATCCAAGATTTCAATTTGGAATTAGAACTCTACACCGTCCCTTTGGGAGGAGTAGATGTGGTTTTAGGAGTCTAATGGTTACAAACCTTGGGTACATACTCAGTCAATCACCATGAAAATTTCAACCAAATCAATTGGAAAGGAAAAAATTATAAATTAGATGGTTTTCAACCTCCACAAACACAGGTTGTGTCTTCACAACAAATGGAAAAAATGATATGAAAAGGAGCAACTACATACTTCATCCAATGCCACAACATAGAAATACAATAATTGGAACATGATGACTCCAGAACATCAGAAATCCAAGATCCAATTCAAAAACATAAGAAGTTATTTCAAGACCTTCCCATGGAGTTACCACCTCAAATAATAATTGAACATATAATTGAAGTTAAACCAAGATCAATCCCAGTCAAGGTTAGACCATATAGATACCCTCATCACCACAAAAAAGAGATAGAAATATTAGTCGAAGACCTATTAAAATGTGGTGTCATCACGAAAATAAGTCCATATCTAGCTCCAGTAGTGTTAGTTCAAAAGGAAGGTGGATCTTTCAAATTATGAATAGATTACCGAGGGATAAACAAAATAACAATTAAAAATAAATTTCCCATCCCGTTTATTGATGAAATGTTGGATGAACTTCATGGAGCAATATATTTTTCAAAACTTGATTTAATATTTGGGTACCATCATATTAGAGTCAGACTAGAAGATGAAGCCAAGACTACCTTCCAAACACACGAAGGACACTACAAATTCAGGGTGATGCCTTTTGGGATAACTAATGCCCCCGCCACTTTCCAAGCGACAATGAATGAATTATTTCACCCATACTTATGGAAACATGTCTTAGTTTTCTTCGATGATATCTTAGTGTACAGTAAAACATGGGAGGATCATATGAAACATTTGGGACAAGTGTTATCTCTTATGGAGGAAAATCAATTCTATGCCAAAATATCAAAATGTACATTTGGAAAGGAGGAAGTAGAGTACCTTGGTCACATCATATCCAAAAAAGGAGTCAAGGTAGACCCCAATAAAATCAGGGCAATCACAGAATGGCCTAAACCCAAAAACATATCCAAGTTAAGAGGATTTCTAGGATTGACAGGATACTATCGAATATTCGTCAAGAATTATGCTCATTTAACCGCCCCTCTAACAAATATCCTTAATAAAAACTCTTTCCCATGGAATTTGGAAGCACAAAAATGTTTTGAAAACTTAAAAAACATTATGTCCACAACCCCGATATTAGAAACACTTGACTTCTCCAAACCTTTCATCATCGAGTGTGACATGTCAGGTTTTGGAATTGGAGCAATATTGATGCAAGATGGGCACCCAATAGCTTTTGAGAGAAGGAAATTAAATCAAACATAATGCTTACAATCCACTTACAACAAGTAAATGCTTGAAATCATGCATGCATTAACATAATGGCGCCAATAACTATTTGGAAGTAAGTTCTTGATACACACAGATCATAACAGTCTCCAATACTTGTTACAACAAAAAACATTGTCAATCGAAAAACAAAAGTGGATAGAGAAAATTTCCACGTTTGATATGGAAATTCTACATAAAAGAGGAAAAGACAACATCGCGGTTGATGCCCTATCACGAAAAGATGAAGAAACACAAGTTTTTGCAATATAAATAGCCACTTCAGAATGGTTGGATGAAATATGAACCGAGTATGCAAAAACCCCGAAGACTTTCTCTATAATCAACAATTTAAATCAATATCCTAAGTTCAAATGGAAAAACGACATCTTATGGTATAAAGGGAGAATCTACTTAAATACCAAATTAATATTTAAATCCAAGGTTCTCCAAGAATCTCGTGATTGCCCAGTTGTAGGTCATGTATGATTTTTCAAAACATACTATAATGCACAAAGATCATTTTTTTGGAAAGGGATGAGTGCAGATATTCAAAAATATGTAGTAGAATGTGATCTTTGTCAAAAGAACAAGAATGAAAATGTGTTGACCCTGGGTTAATCCACATGTTACACATTCCCAACCAAAAATGAGAAGAAATTTCAATGGATTTCATTGAAGGACTACCCATATCCGATGGAAAAGATAAAATATTAGTAGTAGTAGATAGACTAACTAAGTATGCACACTTTATTGGAGTAAGGAAAACAGATTCAACAAAACAAATGACGGAAATATTCTGTAAAAATATTTACAAACTACATGGGTTCCCTAAGGTTATCGTTAGCGATAGAGATGCCAAATTTAAATGGAATTTTTGGAGAAAATTTTGAAAATAGATCGAAACCTCTCTCAATATGAGCTCAACTTACCACCCTCAAACAAATGGTTAAACATAAGTTGTCAATAAATGTTTAGAAACCTATATTCATTGTTTTATCTCCGACAAAAAAATTACATGGTTTCAATGGTTTCACCTTGGTGAGTGGTGGTATAATTCCACTTATTATACTTCAGCTAAAATGACACCTTTCTAAGCTTTTTATGGTTACTGATGCAAGAGCATCGCAAATATCAAGCGAGCATGGAGCAAGCACAACGTATTTTTGAGCACATGATAATTGCTTGAAAATCTTTTTGAAGTTGATGCACCAAATCTTTAATGAAGCCATTTATGAAGGAACACCTTTGTATATTGTATTGGACCTTGAGCGATTCGCTCTCGTTCTTAGTAGATAGGAGGCATTTAAACTAGTTAATGCAGGTAGGTAGACTTGAATTCATAGATTAGACTGTTTTAGAAAAAAAGAGGGAAAACGAGATATAGACACCCTCATTGTACATTGTAGAGGGGCATGATAGTTGAAGCAGGAAGAGAACATAAGAGGAGTAGAGAGTTGTAGAAGAACATCCATGTATAGATATTGAATTAATAGAAGAAGTTGATTCAAATCCATGGTTTTGTGTCTGTTCTCTGTGTGTTGATGTTAATGATGTGCTCATGAGTGTTTGCTTCCTGGTATACATTTTCTTTTATATGATGTGTATGTGATTTCATGGTTTGAGTTTGAAGTCTGAAGGAAAAAGGAATGACTTTCAATTGTTTCTCTATCTGAGCAAGGATTCCTGCAAGGAGTGCAGTTGAAGTCGTCCGCAAGGAGTGTGTTGACAGAAGGCTCAGATAGTTTAACTCTTGTTCTCGTTCACCCAGAAGTGAGATTGGGTTATACGAGACGTGCAAGGAGTGCACAGGCTAAGGAGAATCTCAGTTGTGAATCTGAGCGAAGCATTTGAAGGACTGCTACAGGTGTGCGCAGAGTCGAAAGAACCCAACACTTGGAGGTGGTTGAGAACTGCCGCAAGGAGTGCGTGCAAAGACCCTCTTTGAGGTTAAAAGTGTGAAAAGCTCAGGAGGGATAAGGCTTCCAAGCTCATCGAAGAGAAGCACTGGAAGTTTGTGTTGTGGAGTATTTAGAAGCAAGCGTTGCATAGTTGTACTGCAGGCAGACAAGTTCCACGGAGGGATACTTGGTTATTCTCTAGAAATCGACGGTAAGAAATTTGTGGAGAGGATTAGCGAAATCCCGCCAGCCGTCAGATCTGTCAGAGAAGTGAGGAGGTTACAGTTGCATCCAGAGTTCAAGCTCAGGAGACTGTGGACCGTAGGATCTTCACAAAAATACCCGTTAGCCGTTGGATTGACCAGGAGTTGCACGGAGTTTAAGCTTCGTTAACGGGAGGAGGAAAATTCCGACGAGAGGCATGGCCATCAGAATTTCGGCATTCGTGAAATTGGGAGTCACAAGGACGAGTGATCAAGAATTTTCATAGTGAAAATTCCGGAGTCAATCTGAGCCGTCCATCTTAAGGAGACAGTTGGCAGTCATCGAGAGCCCGTCGACGTTTCGGCGATTGGGGTTCTAATTTGACAAGGGATTTGTGACATTGAGTATCAAAAGTCTCGAAATCCCGACGTTGAATCAGAACCGTCCATTTTAAGAGGACACGTGGTGAAGATCTAAGATCTCAGAAAAAGTCCCAAAAGGAAAGACTCCATCGAAGTTTCAGGATTCGGCAAATCGGAAGTTCTGAGGCCAAAGGATCAGGAAAATCCATGTTGGAAACCCCGTAGACGATCAGAACCATCCATTTGTTGAGACACGTGGGTGAGATCGGAAGCCCATCGACGTTTCGGTCATCGAGACTTGCACAAGTAAGTGTTTTGGCTTTGTAGTTGGCGAAACCCCGAGGGTAAATATGAAACGTCTGTCCACTTGGGACAGGTGAAAAAAATCGAAGTTCCCAAGGACAAGAAAGTTGGGACATCACAAGTCTCGAAACCCTGGAGAAATCAAGACCGTCCATCAGAGGAGGACGCGTGGCAGCAATCAACGCCATCGGGAAAAGTCCCGATAGGGAGGTTGTCCATCGGTGTTTGGGTCATCAGGATATCGGGGATCCTGGTGACAAAGTGTTTATGCATTTTGAAATCGTGAACCGTGAAACTTCGACGAGGAGGAAGGTGCCACCGTGTGACCAACTGTCACCACGTCGAAAAGGAAGGAAGCGCCATTATGGGGGCCAACTGTCAGCCTGGCAGAGAATCGGGATTTGAGGAATCGAGAATTCTGAGGGTGAGTGCATTTTGGCATTAGAAACCTCATAGCCCTGACGAGGGATAAGACTGCGGTCACAGGGTAACGGTCGTATGGGCCAAAGCCTATAATCAGGAGGGCTAACGCGTAAAGAGCGCGTCGAGATTCAAAGGATCACGAGTCCTGAGGGCATGTGTATTTTGACATTGAAATGCTCGAAACCCCGATGGGAGTTATGACTGTGGTCATACAGAGGAGGTCATGTGGACAGAGGGCTTAGCCTAGAGGACTAATGGGAAATTGAGTGCATCAGGATTTTGAATCCAGAAACCCCGACGAGAAGGAGTATCAGACCGTGGTCTTATGGAAAGGGGTCGCGTGGACCAAAGGCTTCGCCCAAGAGGCTAAGGCAGCAGGGGAGTGTATCGGGGATCGGAAAACCAAGTTGTTTGGACACCACGAGTACCAAAATCCCGATAGGAGGAACCCCGATCACCAAAGTAAAAGGCCATCATTGATTTCCCGATAGAAGAAGGGAGATCCCGTGAGAGAGTGTTGTGTGTGAAAAATTTCCCGATAGGGAAATAGAAGATCCTTTCAGTTCTTCGGGCCAACGAAGGAGGAAAGATCCTGTGAGCGGACGTGCCTAGTGGGCGCGCTTGCATCAGTTACGAACCTCCATCGTGGAAGGAGTTGGCCACCATCCACATAAAATTTGCGTCAGTAAAAGACCATTTAGACAAAAGTTATAAAATACTTTAGTTACTCAAAGAAAACTTAACAGTTGCAAGGAATCGAATGAAGCAACAAGCTGACCAAAACTGAACAGAAAGAGAGTTCGAAGTAGGAGATTGGGTATTTGTGAGACTTGGACCTTACAAACAGTTATCCCTTGAACAATATGGGAAGAATAAATTGGCTCCAAAATTTTATGGACCATATCAAATAAATAGAAAAATCAGTTACGTAGCTTACCAGTTGGATTTACCAGATAAAAGTCATGTCCACAACATCTTTCATGTATCACGTCTAAAGAGAGTCTTGGGGCAACAACAAAAGGCACAAACTATACTTCCTATGTTGGATGAATCATTTTAGATTCCGAAGCCATTATCACCACCTGGAAAAAGAGATTATGTTATGAAGTAATCAAGGAATATATGATTAAATGGAAAAATCTACTGGAAGAAGACGATGCATGGGAGTCAGAGCACTTTCTCCAGTTACATCCTTCCTTATCATTGCTTTGAGGACAAAGCAAAATTTAAGGGAACGACAATGTCACAATAAATAAATAATATAATATAAAGACATTAAAACAATGAATAAAATTAAAATTAAACATTAATGTAATAAAAGGTCATGACTCTTCATAAAATCATAAATGGAATATATAGGTAGGCCCTATCTTTGTAATATCATAATATTTTTTCGCAATCAATTGTTATTATATATATTATTATGGAGTCATAGTGAATATGTCATTAAGAACCCCTTGTGTTCTTTACGATTGAAGTGGTGACCTAGTATCACAATGCCTTCTTGAGGTAGGATACGTGGAATGTGTGGATCTTGCTACCCTCTGGTAGCTCCATATCATATGCTACCTACCCAACTCTCCTGATCACTATTTAGGGTCCATAAAAGTGAGGCTTCAACTTCTCTGCACCACTCTTCTTTAGCAACGATTGTATATAAGGATACAACTTGAGAAAGACTATGTCCCTAACCTCAAAGTTGTGTTCCACCCTGTTCCTATATGCATACATATTCTGTTGATTTTGAGGGGCCATAAAATTCTCCTTCAGGAATCTCAAGATGTCCTAGATTTCCTGCAACCAATATTTGGTCTTGGGAGCTCTACTCTTCCCAAATTCCAATTCCACAAAGGATGGGGCATCACAGCCATACAATTCCCTGAATGGGCTCATCTCGATGGGCATGTGATGAGTGGTATTGTAATAGTGTTCCCCAAGATGAAACCACTTTATCCATGCTTATTTTTTCCTTGACACATAGTTCCTCAGGTACACCTCAATCCATTTTTTCACTATCTCGATCTGTCCATCTATCTAGGGGTGGTATCTAGTACTAGGTGTTAACTCTGTCCTGGATAAACTAAACGAATCCTGCCAGAATTTGTTGAGAAACATGTTATCCCGGTCACTGACTATGTTCTTTGGAAGTCCATGTAGTATCAACACCTCCTTGAAGAATAGATATGCTACCTTAGATGCACTTTTCTCTGAAGGGATGGAAAAGAAGTGCACATATTTAGTCAATATGTCCATGAACACATAGATACAGTGCCTGCCCTGTACCTTTGGAAACCCTATAATGAAGTCCATGGAAATTTTATCCCACTTATGCTCCAAAATCAACAATGGTTGAAGAAGTCCTGTAGGATGTATAAATTCTAACTTGTTATGTTGGAAATTCATGCACTCCTTCACATGATAAAGTACATCCTCCTTGAGATTCTTCCAGGAGAATCTCTCCTTCACCTTCCTGTAGATCTTTAGATACCCCTGGTGCTCTACCAGTGGTGCGTCATTTACTTCCCTCAAAATATTATCCTTGAGTTTGGACTCAGGGACAAGATAGATCATGTCTTTGTAGTAGATGATGTCATCCACTACCCTGTACATGTCATCCTGAATACTTCCCTCCATCAGCTCATAGGTGAAGGTATTCTTGGATTATTCCACCAAAATAATGGACTTTCAGTGTGCTGATATTTTTCTCATGGAGAAGGTTGTAGGTCTCTTGTATAAGGCATCAACAAATATGTTCTTATTCTCCTTTACATACTCAATGTAAAAATCATATGCATGCACCTTACTCACCCATTTCTTCTACCTCTAGTTCAGATCCCGCTACTCCAAGAAATATCTCAAGTTGTTTTGGTCAGTCCAAACCACAAAGCGTCCTCCTACCAGGTACTGTCTGAAATTTTCCAATGCATGCATGATGGCCAACATCTCCTTATCATAGATCAGATATATATTCTCTTGCTCTATTATATTTCTACTCTCGAAAGCTATCAGGTGTCGTTTCTGTATCAATATTGCTCCTATCCCGTCATTGAATGCGTCACACTCCATAACAAAAGGCTACATGAAATATGGGAGTGTTAATACTGGGAAAGTGATCATCACCCTCTTCATTCTTTCAAATGTTATTTGTGCATCCTTATACCATCAGAATTCCCCCTTCTTGGTGAGGTATGCCAATGGTACAACCAATTGTGAAAATCATTTCACAAAGTGCCTATAATAGCTACATATCTTGAAGAATCCTCGCATATCAGTAAGTGATATGGGGGTGGTCCTGTTTAAGATTGTATGGATATTCTCGTGATGCACCTTTACTCCCTCAACACCAATCATGTGCCCCAGATAGAGGATCTCTTTCAACCCAAACTCACACTTTTCCTCCGTGAAAAAAAATGATTGCTCCTACATAATGGTGAGAATCATGTCCACATGATTCAAATGTTCCTCCCACGTCTTGATGTAGATCAAAATATAGTCAAAGAACAATAATAAGAATTTCCTCAACTGTTTGTTGAAGATATGGTCCATGCATGACTGAAAGGTAGTTGGTGTGTTAGTCAACCCAAAAAGCGTGACTAGAAAATCATAGTGCCCATAGTGACACATGGATGTTATTTTATGGATATCCTCCTCTCTAACCTGAATTTGGTGGTATCATGATCACAGATCAACCTTTGAGAAGTACATTGCCCCATGTAGCTCGTCGATCATCTCATCAATATTGGGTATTGGGTATCTATTTTTTATGTTTTTCTTGTTCAATTCCCTATATTCTATGAAAATACTCATAGTTCCATCCTTCTTCTTCACCAGTACAACTGAAGAAGCGAAGGGACTAGAACTAGACTTGATATGTCGCAGATCCAACAAATCCTTTATGGAATTCTTTGTTTAATCCTTGAACCTGTTTGGATTTCTGTAGGGTATGGTGATCACGAGTTTCGACCCCTCTTTTAGCTCCATGACATGCTCAAATCCTCTGTTAGGTGGTCTCCTTACTGGAAATGGTTCAAACACTCTTTCATGCTTTCCAAGCAAAGCATGTATATCTGCATCGTAATGTTGGCGATCATGTGATGTCTTCTCCATAGTGATCAAGCACTCTATTGTGTAAGCCATATCCCCGTGTCTAAAAAGGGCCTCCATGCATTGGTTAGACATGATCCTAGGGGCACTTGTCGACATACCTCTTAGGATGCCTTGTTGTCCACCCTTGTCCTCGAACTCCATCCTCATGTCCTCATAATTCACGTGGAAATATCCCAATGAGTACAACCACTAAACTCCTAACACCACATGAGTATCTTCTAAATATACGACATAAAAGTCACCGTTCAATGTATAGTTTCCCAATGTTACTTTCAATCCCATGATCCTCTAAGTACATGCCATGTTGTACCCATTGTTATAGAAAAATTTTCCACACTCCATGCATCTTGCTTGGATGGCCTTCCATTTCCCTCTGTAGACTTAAAGTCCCCTTTTTTGTTGACTCCAGAGTAAAAAATACAATTTTTTATCCATATACGCAAGCCACAGTTACACAGATCACATATACACATGTTGCTCCATTATAATGTGTGTACATCGGGTTTTGTGGTCAAATATTAAAAATATGTTGGGTTTCCATGCCGTGTCATGAGATCCATGATCCTTGACCTTCCATATACTGGAAACGCTCTGACTCGACCCTTTAATTCCATTTGGAGGCTATAAATTGAGCCATATACAAGCCTTGAACACACACATCGTTGAGAGAAAAGACACTATGGAGAAATTTTGCTTCATATTGAGTCTACATCCCTTTTTCCTTGAAAGTATGAACTTCTTGTGTTCATCCCCCAAGATCTTCCTATCTTGAGAAGGAGAAACTCAATTGCTCCTACTACTTGTGAGCTTCCCTTTTTGGAGGATTGAAGTGATAAAGGCCTAGCTGGAGGGACTTAGTTTCTCAGTTTTGATATGTGTCGTTACATAAGTTTTTCACCTATGTACTTATGTTGATTACATTAATAAAATTACTCTTTTCTCGTCTAATTATATGTCGCAAATATTTACATTACTTTCCATGGTCATATTTGTTATACATGTTAATGGATTATGCTAGTTTATATGCTAACTTTCTATATAATTTCTATATGCTTGTGTATCTTGGTTGTTGAGAACAAGTTGTAGGCATCAAGATTTCGATTGTGAGCTCAACCGTGGTCTCCTTCGGACGTCTAGACGAGGTATGATTTTAGCCTTTTCTTGTTATCATTTCTATTTATCTAGCATACTTGAGTTTAGAGTTTATTTTTGGGTGTCATTCCGTTTGTTGTGGTTTACCCCTTGCCATAGAGATTATCCTCGTAAAAAAATTGGTGACTCCACTTGGGAGGATCTCCCTTTAGGGGTATTGGGTGATTTTTCTCCTTGATTTCTCTTTGTTTGCATGAGTTTCTATGTCGTCTTTTTCTTTACAAACTTGATTTTGATTTGCATATGAGTTTCTTGGCCTAACCCTTGCCCTGGCAATGTCTTTTTTGGAATTCACGGGTTTTCCCTTGATAGTCGCATACATACGCAAGCTGTCAGTATTTAGGGTGCATACATATGCTTTTATTCTCTGAACAATCACGTACACTATTTTATGAGTCTTTTGGGCCGAGTTTAGTGTTTGCTGGTTGATTTTTCCTGGTTGTTGAGACTTCTTGGGTACCTATCTTGACTGTTGAGTACCTACAAAGTGATAGGCAGTCGCATTATTGGTGAATATTTTGGGCAAACTCATTTTGTGTCATTTTTCACATTTTTTTTCCTTGCATTTTGGTATGAATAGTCACTTCTAATTAGTGTCCCACTTGGCTTGTCTTTGTGTGCTTGCAGTAGGGTCTTCCTAGATGTTGTTTATTCAGTCCTTGAATTTTCATTTCATTATATTTAAAATACAAAAATATTTTTCTTTTTGTATTTTATTCAGAGCATTTTCACTTTTGGTTGTATTTCCTTAGTTTTGACATGTTAGGAAAGATTGCACTTCATTGAAATTATAGAGATTGCTTTCTAATAATTGAATTTAGAAGCATACCATATATTTGAAAATCAAGACTTGTACTTAGCAATGTTTTTATATTTGCTTATTTTTATGTTGAGTCATTATACCATCATTTTCACTATCATTTCTCTTGAGTAAGAAGACACCATTAAAATTAATGCTAAATAATTAAAATTGTTTGGAAATGATTTTATTTTTCAAGGTACACAAACAAGTGTAGGACCTAGGGTCTTGGAATAGGATTTTGTGACTAAACGTCTCCAAGGCTATAAAACACAACGTATGTGTTTGAACAGGGAGTGGTGAAACCCATTGTGTAATTAGTGTCCTCGGGGGGCTCCACTCACACCGGATTTTAGCATGAGGTCATGCGAAGTTGGTTGTAGAGATAGCCCTCTAATACCTTCCTAGCGTCAAAGATATTTATGGGGTTCTATTCATATTTGGGGGTTTCGCTAGTGTCTTTACCTCCTTGAGAGGTGATTCTTTCGACATTTTTGGCTTTTCTTCCCTTCCCATACGGTGGACCATACCTGTGACCGTTCTCCTGAGAATTGGTTATACCATGGTGACTTTAGTTGCTTGACCTAGGTATCCACATAGGTTACTTGCATGGGTTTTTCTACAGGTACCCTGAGTCAAATAGGAATTGGACAACACACAAAATTTATGGAGGATTTTCTCTTCGGAGGAATATGGATGACTACAATGTGAAGCCTATGAGGGTCCTTATAACTGGTTGTGTTACCTCCAATATATTTTTCAAGAGTCTTATCCCCTCTTCAGAGAGGCATGCCTTCTTTATTTCGGGAGGTCCTTTCATCCATTATATCTTGTTTTTGTGCATTGGATTTTATTTTTATTTAGGAGTGTGCTATTTGATTATTAGTTGGCCTTAGTATTTTTTATTGTGTCACGAGTTCTAAATCATCGTGGAGAAAGACCAGCCTCCTCGTCGGTCGCTTCGTCTTTTGAATCTACCACCACGATTAGATCCTTTACCAAAGCCGGCTCTTGAAAGGCATAGAGTTAATAAGTGTGGTACATATATATCCACCTATTAGGCTCGTGATCGTCCTACCATGAGTATTGAGTCAGATATAAATGTATTGGGAACCCCTTTGAGTCCAGCCTCCGCTATAGTTAGTGTATTCCCTTCTACTCCTGCATCATCGATGGTTTGGATTATGAAAAATCCCTTACTTAATACTTCCCAACCCATGGTCTCTACTCAGTCCATGAGAATGAATCGTTTTGTGTTCTCAAGTGGTTCACCAGATCATAGTACTCAGTCAATGTCTTGGTCCTATAATATATTCTCTTTTCATATGATAGACATGACTTCGCACTTGTCATCCTCTGTTTCAACGTCTAATGTGAATCCTAGTTTTGGGTCTAGGGACACAACACCTATTTATATTCCTTTCTCGTTTGGTGGGGTTCATATCCCTCAAMCAACTCCCACAGTAGGAGGTTGGATTCCACCTTCCTCTGGACCCAATCCTAGCTTCAATGCTCCATGATGGAGTGCTCAAATGGGTGGTCAGTTTAATTCTAATATTTTGTTTGACATTCCTTCTTCSTCGAYGTCAATTCCTACAAACACTTTTGTTATGGTGAATCTTCCTCTAATMTCTGGTGTTTCATCAGGGGGGAGTCAATTTTATGGTATGGGAAACCTTAGCATGGATTTCCTTCATATGGGGGAAACATATATCCTCACATGAATAATCCTTATAATGTCGCTTTCTCCTCACAAGCGGCTTCCTCAGGTATAGTGCCCTTACAAATTTTTATGAATCAATTGGGAGGATGATACTATCCTAGTGGACATGGCCATGGTGTATACCAAAACCCTATTTTTCCCGTGATCTCTCAAACCCAATATTTCCCGGGAGCATGGGCTCAACCACCGCGACCCCAACTCCCTTTTCTAGCCACGTTAAATCTACCAGACTTGTCAAAATTAATGAATGACCCAGTGTGTCATGATTCGTCATGACCCCCCATCCCTACCAAGATTCCCTCTGACATTCCAAAGTTTGAGGGAAAGACTGGTGAGGACCCAGGTGATCATGTGACTACCTTTCACTTATGATGCTCATCTAACTCCCTTAATGATGATTATGTTTATTTGAGACTATTTCAACACACCCTTACAAGGGTTTTCATGAAGTGGTACATCAAGATACCTGGGGGAAATTATGGAACTTTCAATGGTCCTGGTTTTTCTCAACCACTTCCAATTGTGGGTTCGTTACGATGTTGACATAGAAATTTTATCGGATTTTCTTCAAGATAAGGCCACCCACATCTCTGATCATATTGAAGAGTGGCGTAGATAGAAGAGGTTGATTAAATATTACATTCCTCCAAAGTTTCTATTGGAATGGTTCCTCAAGTCCTTGTTTCCTTAGATTTCGAAGGATGCATCCAGACTGACATCTAAGAAAGAGGCCATCTTCAAAGACCAACAACTAGACCTTATATATGTTGAGTCCAGGATTCTTTACGAAGTTATCCCTGATGCACTGCGGTCAAATTATGATCCTAGAAAAAATCCTAGGCCTCATGCCTGTTGAGGAAAAGGTATGGAGTACCTCAATCAATCATTTTCAGGTCTTGCTTGGATAAGACAAGATAGTTGGGAATGTCACCTGGGGTTTATAGCCTCAAAACATTCACTCAATCCACAAGTATTAATTACAAGGATTAAGGCTGATTTTATGATTTGTATATTATGCAATGTAAAAATAAAATATAAACAAATCTACAAGAATGTATACATATTTTACAATAAATTAAACATGGAGACAAAAGCGAAAGGAAGAACCAAGTCATGAAAACACATGTATGAGACATAACAATAATCTGATTTTATTTCATTTTGAGATACAAAAAGTGTATTTCTCTTTACAAACACCTACAAGGGTATGGACCAAAGTCATACTTAGAGGTCTTCGATGGGAACAATACAAAAAGACTCTGATAGTAAAATAAAACTAAAACTAACGATCTAGATCAGCTTGCCACAAAATGCTTCCATTTGACTCTTTAAAACAAGCCGCTGAAAAGTATGATTTAGTTTTTTGAATCTTGTTGCCTTCAATAAGACCCTTAGTCTTGTAATTCTCCCTCTATTCTCCCCTTGTCTCTTCCTCTCATTGAACCTTTATTATTTCTCAATAAGTTGAGGTAGTTCAACTACTTTCTTTAGTTAATTCAAATCAACTTAACTAATTAGTTTAGGGAGAAATAATTAATAATAATATATAAATAAGGGTCTAGTTAATAATTACGAAATAGGTGGGACCCCTTGTGACTCCCATCATTCTCTTTGCCAATCATCAAATATAAAATACAAAATTTATCATTTGGATTATATGACACCCTTATAGCTCCCATGGATATCATTTAAATCGAATATTAAAATATCAGCAAAATTTAAGGACATATCCCAAGAAAACAATATATCCATCTTATCCACAAAAAATATCCAAAATAAAGTTTGTTGTCCAAAATATGTTGAAAAATCATTAAACATTGTCTTCACCACTGAATATATATAAAAAAAAACATTTAAAATCCATATTTGTTGTTGTATGAGGCATATTTCTTCTTATCACTATTGTCTCCTCTTGACTTTTCTGGGGTAGCTCTTGGTTGGTTAGACCCTTGGGGATATATTTCTTTGATCACATGGGAGAAGTCGTATTTTAGGTGGAGATGTGAAGACACCGATTTAAAAAACTCTGTGGATGGACTGGAGGGGGAGGCTAATACTTTTCCTTTTTCTTGCACAAGTTGTGGGATATCAATTTTTAATCTTTTGCTGGCGTGCGAGGACTATATTGGTGAAACAACATGAAAAATTTGAGCATTGGGATTAGCTAGTGGTGGTAAAGGTAATGACATAGTGGGACAACCACGGTGGTGAGAGACATGATAGTGGACACTTTCTTGCCAACTGTCATTATTAGGGACTTCGGGTTGCATTGACACATTTGGAGGAACATGAATGCCGGGAAAATTTTGAGGAGGTTCAAATGGGGGTCTGACACGTCAGGGATGTAATATACCATGGCCAACCAAATTGAAAAATCCATCTTGAAACAACTAGTTTAACTCTTGTGGATCAACATCAAAGTGAATAGAAATTCAAGGCCTTCTATAGCCTCGTTGTCAGTTACCTCTGCCTTTATTATTTCGTCCATTACTACCCTTGCTAAAAAAACTCATCCTGTAGCAATATTTAACCAGTCGTGAAAAATTCTTAATAACCCGTACATGAAACTCTACTTAAACAAATAAATTTTTGGCTCTATTATTCACTACATGACACATGCAATCCATCCATAAAAATATCGTTCATTTATTGCCACACAAATAGGGAATTGATAGGGTCATTGGGAGTATGGAGGGCTTGTATTTAGCGTAAAGTGATATCATAGATGGGGAAATATTTATGAATAATGTTAAAGAAATCAACACAAACAATCAACTATGTATCTAAACATATCTCAGAATACCAATCATCAATTATTGCCACTTCATTTCTTTCATTTTCATACAAATGTTTCCTTAAAAATGAGTAACAACAGAATAGGGAGTGAAAAATGAAATTGTGATAATGAGGGGAGTGTATTTTGTGTAAAATGGTATAATAGAAGGACTCCCATGGATATTGTTCTATTATATCAAACAATTCCACCTTCAACGTCAATTAAAATTCAAAACCCCTTACTACTTCAAAACTGAGCAACACCATGCTTCCAAAAAAAACAACCCAAAACTGGTGTTTCTTTTCAAGGTTGCTCATTTTACTTAGAAACTTCTTTGCATAGAAACCAATTTATATTTTATTTCCCAATAATTATTTAACAATAATAATACTTCTTGTGTATAACAGAGTCGAGGAGTGAACAACATTGTAATAATCATATCCAACACAACAAACATTGGAGGAAAGGACAGACCGTGTCCATGATATAATCACCAATACATTTTAAATCGCCACAGGGTTCTACGAAGTGGCCCCAAAAAGGATCCCTTTGTATAACATAATTAAAAATTGAAACTTCAAATAAAAATGCTTCTAAAATCCCTTGCATTCTGGTTCACAAACTCATTCAACGTATAGATAATTCATCAACAGAGGTATTCCTTTCATACAAAATTGAACACGCAATAGGTCGTATCCCTTAAACAATGATTTTGTAATGTTGTCATCACCCCAATATCTCCACAGGACAAACTGTATTACCAGACACATGAGTGGGCTTAACATTCTTTCCATTTTTGCACAACAAATAATTGACTAAACCCATGATCAAAAATGAGCATGAACAATGCCTTTATTAAATTATGTGTTGGACTCTTCCACAATAATTTCCAATCCACGGGGTTCAATACATAACAATGAAGAGTAATGCTGTGAGGGGGACGAGCTGACCAAATTAAGGGTTTAACCAAAAGGAGCACGATAAACTTAATACTTATACAAAACTTCACATTTATATTCACGGAGTTGTTACAAGGATGCGGGCACAATGGGAACGAAGAGTAATAACTTAAATGACAGGCAGAGTGTTCATATAACCCATAGGTAAGGATCAATAATACGCTTAGTGAAGAAACCCAAAACAGGAAACCAGAGTAAATCATGAATACCATATACAATAAGAACATCCACACAACATTTCAATGCTTATGGTTCAAATACAATTCCACAGAGACCAACACTTAACCACCAATCCATACACAGTAAAAAACTCAATATATTATAAACTTTGGAAATGCACAGACATTGAGAAAACTCAAGAGCCAATTGTTGACTTAATTAAAGAGCATAGCGAAATATTCATGGATGCAACAACAAGAAACCCATACTTGTGTTAAAATTTCTAAGGAGAAACAACCAATCTTGTATACCTCTTCCATGAACGAACAAAACGAAGTAGCAACAACCAACAAGAAAAAATGAAAAATAACTAGGGTGGCAGGCTCGAGGAGGGTTAGAGCGACGTGCATTTACTGCATGTCGTATCTACATTCATCTAGAGTCAGTACGATCAAGTTAACATACAACACATCAACCACTAACTCCAAATCAATTTAATGCAATTCAAATACACCACCATTTCCCTAAGTCTCCAATTTAACAAATGTGCCAACCCTTGTTTAAAATTTCCAATGTGACATATATCAAATATTTGTTAGGGATACCATGTTTCATCCTTACTTCCAATTCAAAAAATGTGTGTAATCCTTGTGGCATAAAATCACCATATCACACATATAACTTAAACATGGAGTTGAGGTTCTTCTTCAAAAAACATGTGACATAATAACACTTGTGAGTGTTGTATAAAAACAACTTCCCTTTTAAATCATATCGCCCATAACATCATTTGATTAATTATTTCATCAGAGACTCTAAACGCAAATAAATTGTAGATCTCATCTCAACCAACTCATAAGCACATCAAGCATAAGTGTCGTCTCTTTGTCATAGTCATGCAAGTCACACAAAGGGTCCCACCTATTAGTATATTATTAAATATAGTTAAATAATAAGGCGTTTGCAACTATTTGCAAGCAGGTTGCACCCTATGTTGTGCTTTTGGGCGTCAACAAACTGGAGACTCCACAGGGAAATCTGTTTCCAACAGATTAAGAACTCAAAATTTCTGGTTTCGCAGATCGGTGAACATAGATCAAAGAATTTTTTACCAGAATGATTATGCAATAGGGGAAAAAGATGGTTAAGGGAAATAATGAGACGAGATTTTGGGGATAACTCATGAAAAGTAGTACATATGAGGGGGTTTGGTCCTATACGCATAACATTCGATCATTATAGTAAAAAGTGTTTCTTCATGTTAAGGAGAAATATTTTGATATTCTCTTTTGAATCTCAGGATGGAGGGAATAAAGGGATAGCAGAAAATAGGGAAGAAAACCAAATCATCTATCTAACTGAAGTATTGAAAGAAAAAATCATTTTCAGCGATGTCTAAAAGGATAACATCATGACAATTGTGTAAAATTTATTGCTATTGACCAACAATACTTACAAAATGTCATTGTTGTGGAAAAACTGATCCAAAATTTATTTCTGATAAACATAAAACAACAGAAAATGAAATAAAAAAAATTGAACAAAGCAAAATAAAACAACGAAACATAAAGCTATATACAACAGTGATTTCCACATGGTTTTTATCAATCAAGTTGGTTCCACATAATGTTTCAAGTGGAAACCATTTGTACTATAGGAATACAATCGCTCTTCCAAATCCTTTAAAATTTAAGAGTTTGTGCCTAGGAAAAAAAACATTTTGAAAGGACCTAGCCATAATTTCTAAAACTTCGAATGTCTTCCTCTGTCAACATGGGCTGAGTCCCAAAGCAAGACTTTCTCATTTACTTTAAATTTGATAGATTTTTTGTGTTTGTTAAAATATTTCTTTACAACTTGTTGTCTTCTCTTTATGTTTTCCAAGCCAAATATTATTTGTTCTTCTAAGGCTAATGGTGCATTTATCCTTTGAGGGACATTGGAAGAATTTAATTCTTCAATCTGTAGCATCAGTTGTAGAGAGGAGAGTTCCAGCTCAATAGGTAGAATAACTTCTTGACCATAACCAAGCTACAAGGGAGTGCAACCTGTGCTTACCTTGGTAGTAGTATGATTTTTCCAAAGGGTGTAGGTGAGGAGGGTATGCCATTGACGAGGCTTATCTTCAATGAGCCTATTTATGATCCTAACCATATTTTTGTTATTAGAATCATCTTTCCCATTTCCTTGGGGGTAATGAGACGATGAAGTGAAATGTTTAACCCCAAATTTAGCTATAAATTGAGTCAATTTTGCAGAAATGAAAGCAGGACCATTGCCTTTTATAATCTCTAAAGGAATGCCAAATATGGAGAAGATATTAGTTTCCAAGAAAGAAATTACATGTTCATCCTGTGAGTGTCTAAGAGGGACAACTTCAGTCCACTTAGTGAAATGATCAATTGTTGTTAAAATAAAAATCTTCCCTGTGGAAGATGGAGGATTAATAGGACCAATAAATTCTAGGCCCCATTTAGAAAAAGGGAAATCAGGGAGAACAGGTTGCAAAGGAATAGCAGGAAGACGCTCTTTCCTAGCAAATTTTTGGCACTTGTCACAAGATCTTGCAAATTTATAAGAATCTCGAAAAATTGAAGGCCAATAATAACCATTTCTGATGATTTTAAAAGGAGTAGATTTAGCAGAAAAGTGGCCACCAACGTGAATAACAAAATCTGAAGATCCATGAGTTTCCTATAACAATTTATGTGCTTCCTCAATATTCACACACTGAAGTAACATACCATCAACAAACCTTCTGAACAAAAAATTCTCCTAAAATAATATACCTGGAAGATTCTAGACAAAGTATTCTCCTCTGATGAGGATCTAAGTCATCTGGGCATTTATGATATTGCAAGTGATACACCAGATTTTTATACCATGGGTGTTCAACAATAGAAAGGGTTTGACTCTCAATATAAAACAATTTTGAAAGAGGATTATCCTGATCATCAAGTTCTTCACTTGCTTTAGCATGTTGAGCTAAATGAAGGGCTAAGTCTCATCCCTTAATTGTTTTCGAAGTCACGATGGTTAAATCATGTTCCTAGATTTTGACAAGCCAATGTGCAAGCTTCCCTAAAAGATAAGTTTGTGAAAGCATAAACTTGACAGCAGGAAAAGGGACTTCTACTTGTGTGTGTTTTCCTAGGATAAAGTGGTGAAATTTCTCTACAGCTTTAACAAGAGCCAAGGCATGTTTCTCAATATAAGAGTAATTGAATTCATCATCTGATAAACTTTGGATCATGTAAGCTACATGTTTTTCATTATTCTGATCATCACATTGCAAGAGGATAGCA
>ML812669.1:74866-96391 GCA_009831015.1 Picea engelmannii
AATTTCTCTGGTGGACGTAGCCCACACTGGGTGAACCACGTAAATCTGTGTCTCTCTTGTATTGTATGTCTTCTGTGTTTTTTGTTTCTGCATTTGTTTTATTTTATTGCTCCACGGTCCTGTTTTTCTAACATTACATCGCATGAGAACTTTTATGAGATGATCAAAGTGATCTAATCAATTATTTGAATAGATAGTCAAATCATCAAGATATACTTGGATAATTTTACCGATTAGATCATCAAAATCTATTTTCATAGCTCTCTAGAAAGTGGCACCTGCATTAGATAATCCAAAAGGCATGTGTTCATAAGCAAATGTGCCCCAACATGTAGTAAAGGTGGTTTTGTATCTATCAGTCCCTTTTACCTTGATTTGATTATATACAGAGAAACCATCAAGTAAGGACAACATTTGTGACCCTGCGACCTATTGAAAAATCATTTCCATATTAGGGAGAGGAAAATGATATTTTACACTTGTTCTATTCAATGCATGAAAATCAACGCATAATCGAATCTAACCAGTTTTTTTCTAACAAGAACCAAATTTGAAACCCACTCAGAAAACTTAACTCGAAAGATTATACCAACTTTCAAAAGTTTTTCCAAATCCTTTCTAATAGTAGCTTTAAGTGTAGGGTCAATGGTTCTTTGTTCTTTCCTAACTAGTTTTATCCCTTCCTTGATAGGAACAACATGTTCTATGAGAGCATGATCAAAACCACAAATATCCTCGTATGACCATGAAAAAACATATTGAAATTCACGTAATAGTTATGTGAATTTCTCCTTTTCTTCGTCAGAACATTGGGAACCTAGTTTAACCATCTTTGGATATTCGGAGGTCCCAATGTTCAAGGAAATGGTACCACCCACTTTCCTTTTCCACTCCTCTTCCTTATGTGTTTCTTTGCTGCCTACATCACTCGATGAAAATGAACTCTCAAGAGGAGTCAATCCTTTTGGAAATTTGTCATCTTCCATAGATATGATTTCCTTAGGATTAAATGGTTCATTTTGTATGAAATCATAGATGCCTTCATCATTAGGTAAAAACTTCCATGATTTTACATTATATAGAATGTGAGGATGGTATAAAGATTGAAAAGTACAATCAAGCCTTTGAGGTAGAAGTTGTCAAGTAGGAAATGCCGAAAATACAACTAACCTATCAGCCATTGAATTAAGTTCTCTCTTAACATGAGTGATGTTAAATGATGACAGGTTCAAGATAAGCATCCAAACATATTGGGTATAGTGTTTCATCAACTTATTGCTAGGAGAATATATTTTATGCACAAGGTTCACAACAAGTTCAGAATCACCAAAAACTATAAGGTGGTCGCAACCAAGGTTATAAGCATTTTTTATGCCTAGCAGTAAGGATTCAAAATCAATGACATTGTTCGTGCAAGCAAAATCTAACCTGTAAGAAAAGTTGTGGATTTTACCTATAGGTGAGTACAAGATAATGCCATCTCCATTACCTTCGTTTGAGCATGAGCCATCAAAATGCATGTGCCACATACCATCTTCTAAATCAATTTGTTCCAAAGTAGTGTCACCCTCATCAACAAAGATAGAGTACACCCCTAAGTCTTCCTCGAGATAGTTTACATTCAGTTGAGGAATGCTCTCTATGTATGGTGAAATTATTTTTCCTCTTAGGACTATAATATTTTTTCCATTCTGGGGAACAGATAAGTGAGTTCCATCAAGTGAAAGATATCCACCTGTTAGGGTTTGCCAGTCTCTTCCTAAGATAATATAATAGTTTCTTACTGGAATGTTTATTACTTAGATGTTGAGCGTTGTACTTATTCTGGGATGTGCACATAATGGGCTATATTATCCATAATTTTTACAGAAATGAAAAATGGAGGGTTTTTTTTATAGGGTATCTAAAGTTACTTACACCTATATTATTTACAGTGGGATCCTCTTCTTTTGTCTCTTCAAAAATATTGGCTATGGTGGAAGCCTTTCCTTCCATAAAATTGTTGATATGCTTTTTTTTTTAGGGACAAAAACCATGTCCAAAAGAGTAGCATCAACCTTGATATTATCCAATTGGCTAAGGATGTTATACTTGGAAGAGGGAAGAGGGGAAGGAACTCCTTGAATTTCAGGAATTTTGACAGTTTGTACATTAGTACCTTGTGAATATGAGTTTGGGGTGGAAGAAGTACGAGGATGATCGTATTTCCCTTTAGGATCATAAGATTTGTTCCTAGTATTTATGATCATAAAATCTTCCGGTTCTTCCCAATCTAGAACAACAATAGTGGTTTCAGACTTCTTTCCAAAGATTTTATCTCTGGCACTCTTCTTAACTTCACAAGTACTTTCTTCGTGATTTTCTTCGTAGAAGTTACACCAACTGTGAAACAGAATGGCCTTGGGATGGAAATTGTTTTCATTCATATTCATAAAAGGCATTGTGGAAGAAGAATATGCCATGGGAGTAAGTGAGGGAGCATTCCCATTTCATTCATAGGCTATCATTTGATTGTTTATATCTTGCACAAGTTGTAGAAGGGCAGACATATCTGTTTGTTTGACTGAGTCTCCTTTAGGGAGACATGTTATTTCAAGTTTCTCTTCGTACTCCAAGAAAGTGTGGAGAGCGGAGAAAATATTGTCAATTAGCCTTTTCTTTGAGCCTATGATGATAAGGAGAGGGAAGCACATTATAGTAATGCATGAAAGAAGCTTGGTTTTGGGGACTGATTAGTTCATGGATTTGATTGTATAATTTGGTGAAGATGAGGTTAAAAGACTTGATAGTCTCACCATATTTGTAGGAAATGTTGTTATACTCCCTTAACTATTTGGTTGGGCTCTTGGATTGTCCATAAGTGGACTTGAACCAATAAACAAACTCTTCCCAAGTGGAAAGGATATTTGGACAAAGACCAAAGAAATCAATTGTTTATTTCCCTTCAAGGGAGTTGACAAATAAGTGCATGCATGTATCATTATCGTTAGCCCCGATATTATGACAAACATTAGAAAATTCTACTAGGTGTTCGTTTGTAGCAACAATATTATTCCATGGGAACTTAGGAAGATTCTTTTTAAACTTGGGTAAAAAACTAGTAGCAGGTGCTAGATTCAAGGGAGAAGATATGTGCCATGGGGTGGTCGTAGCATCTTCCTCAAACTGAAAAATCCCATACTTCTTTATAAATTTAGCAGGGTTGGTATCCAATTGTATAGGAACTTGATGACTATATAGACTAACAATTACCGATGAGGCTGAAGGTTGGGATGATGAAGCACCTCTGACACCACTAGCACCACCCGCAAATTCCATTTTGAAAGCGATGGGTAAGGGAGAAAAGGGTGAGATGAAAGAATCATACAAATTCCTCCTTAGAGTGATTTATTGGGTCGACAAAATGGATTTCCTTCTTCCTTTTTCAATGATAGGAGTAGCTTCAGGGGACAATCCTCTTCTTCTTATTCTACAAATGCGAGGATTTGAGGAAATGAAAATAAAATACCAAAGACTAAGGAAAAGGGAGGTTACTGTTGATTTCTAGGCTGCCTTTGTCTGGCTTCCCAACGTTCACGGATACTTATATCTTCTTCAACTACTTCCCAAGAGCGTTCAAGATCAACCTGGGTATTATTAGTTTATAGAATAGTATTGAATAAGGTCAAGGCAATGTTATTCTGGTCTTTAAGACCATGTTCAATATTAGGTTTCCTTGTAGAAGGTACTTTCATGAGAAAAAATCAGTCAAAGAGCATTTGAATAAAACCCAGAAAGATTCAAAGATAATCATGAATACAATCAACCAAAGAGATATGAAAGATCTCCCTAGTATGGTCTCCAAATAAATTTTGAGGAAAAGGTATGGAGTACCTCACTCAATCAGTTTCGGGTCTTGTTTGGCTAAGACAAGATAGTTGGTAATGTCACTCGGGGTTTATAGCCTCAAAACATTCACTCAATCCACAAGTATTAATTACAAGGATTAAGGTTGATTTATGATTTGTATATGCTGCAATGTAAAAATAAAATTTAAACAAAGCTACAAGAATGTATGCAGATTTTACAATAAAGTAAACATGGAGACAAAAGCGAAAGGAAGAACTAGGTCACGAAACACATGTATGAGACATAAGAATAGTCCGATTGTATTTCATTCTGAGATACAAAAAGTGTATTTCTCTTTACAAACCCCTGCAAGGGTATGGACCAAAGTCATATTTAGAGGTATCCAATGGGCACCATACAAAAATACTCTCAGAGTAAAATAAAACTGAAACTAATGATCTGGATCAACTTTCCACAAAATGCTTCCATTTGACTCTTTAAAACAAGTTGTTGAAAAGTATGATTCAATTTTTTGAATATTGCTTCCTTCAATAAGACCCTTAGTATTGTAATTCTCCTTCTATTCTCCCCTTGTCTCTTCCTCTCATTGAACCTTTATTCTTTCTCAATAAGTTGAGGTAGTTCAACTACTTCCTTTAGTTAAGTCAAATCAACTTAACTAATTAGTTTAGGGAGAAATAATTAATAATAATATATAAATAAGGCTCTAGTTAATAATTACTAAATAGGTGGGACCCCTTGTGATTCCCATCATTCTCTTTGCCAATCATCAAATATAAAATAAAATTTTTATCATTTGGATCATATGACACCCTCGTAGCTCCCATGGATATCATTTAAATCAAATATTTAAATATCAACAAAATTTAAGGACATATCCCAAGAAAACAATATATCCATATTATCCACAAAATATATCCAAAATAAATCTTGTTGTCCAAAATTTGCTGAAAAACCATTAAACATTGTCTTCACCACTAAATATATATATATATATAAAAACATTTAAAATCCATATTTGATGTTGTGTGAGGCATATTTCCTCTATCACTCTCTCCCCTCTTGACTTTTCTGGGGTAGCCCTTGGTTGGTTAGACCCTTGGGGCTGTATTTCACTGATCACATGAGAGCAGTCGTATTTTAGGTGGAGACGTGAAGACACAAATTTAGAAGACTTTATGGATGGACTAGAGGGGGAGGCTATTGCTTTTCCTTTTTCTTGCACAGGCTGTGGGATATCATTTTTTAATATTTTCTTGGTGTGTGAGGATTGTACTAGAGAAACAACATGAGAAATTTGAGCATTGGGATTAACTAGTGGTGGTAAAGGTAATGACATAGTGGGACAACCATGGTGGTGAGAGACGGGCCAGTGGGAAATTTCTTTCCAACCGTCATTAGTGGGAAATTCAGGTTGCATTGACACAGTGGGACAACCATGGTGGTGAGAGACGGGCTGGTGGGAAATTTCTTTCCAACCGTCATTAGTGGGGACTTCAAGCTGCATTGACACATGTGGAGAAACATGAATGATGGGAAAATTCTGAGGAGGTTGAAATGGGGGTTTGTCGAGTCGGGGATGCAATATACCATGGCCAAACAAATTGAAAAACCTAGCTTGAAACAACTGGTTTAACTCTTGTGGATCGACATCAAAGTGAATACAAAATCGAGGTCTTTTATAACCTCGTTTCCAGTTACCCCTGCCTCTATTATTTCATCCATTACTACCCTGGCTAAAAAAACTCATCCTCTAGAAATATTTAACCAGTCATGAAAAGTTCTTAATAATCCATACATGAAACTCTACTTAAATAAATCAATAGTTGGCTCTATTATTCACTGCATGATGCATGTAATCCATCCATAAAAATTCCATTCATTAATTGCCACACGAACATGGAATTGATAGGGTCATTGGGAGTATGGAGGGCTTGTATATAGCATAAAGTGATATCATGGAGGGGGAAATATTTATGAATATTGTTCAAGAAACAAAAAAACACAATCAACTGTGTATATAAACATATCTCATAATACCAATCATCAATTACTGCCACTTCATTTCTTTCATTTTTGTACAAAATTTTCCTTAAAAATGAGTAACAACATAACAGGGAGTGAAAAATGAAATTGGGATAATGAGGGGAGTGTATTTGATGTAAAATGGTATAATGGAAGGACTCCCATGGATATTGTTCTATGATATCAAACAATGCCACCTTCAATGTCAATTAAAATTCAAAACCCCTTAGTGCTTCAAAACTAAATAACACCCTATTTCCAAAAAAAAAACCCAAAATTGGTGTTTCTTTTCAAGGCTGCTCATTTTCCTTAGAAACTTCTTTGCACAACAACCAATTTATATTTTATTTCCCAATAATTATTTAACAATAATAATACTGCTTGTGTATAACAGAGTCGAGGAGTGAACAACATCATAATAACCATATCCAACACAACAAACATTGGAGGAAAGGACAGACTGTGTCCATGATATAATCACCAGTACATTTTAAATCTCCACATGGTTCCACGAAGTGGCCCCAAAAATGATCCCTTTGTATAACATAATTAAAAATTGAAACTTCAAATAACAACGCTCCTAAAATCCCTTTCATTCTAGTTCACAAAACTCATTCAACGTATAGATAATTCATCCACAGAGGTATTCCTTTCATAGAAAATCAAACACACAGTATGTCGTGTTGCTACGGAGTTTATAATTAAGGCTTTAAAAGTATAAAGTCTAGGCATTCGAAAAAAGGTAGATAAAGTTAAGGTGTAAAATGTATCGGTTACTAAAAAGAAAAGCTATGGCTGGTTTCTTAACTGTCTCTGTCTAGCATCCCAGTGTTCATGGATGCTTATATCCCATTCAATTGTTGCCCATGGACATTCTAATTCAATCGAGGTGCTTGTTGTCTGTAAGATAGTGTTAAATAAGTTTAAAGCAATGCTAGTTTGATCTGAAAGGCTGGGCTCTATATTGGGTTGTCTTGTAACAAGTATAGTCATGAGGGATAAAGGTTAAAAATCTATTACTTTGTTTTCAAGGTTTTCTATTTCTGTTTTGGATTATAAGAGAAAAATTCCCCAACTCAAATTAATAATATAACAGTTTCAGAGGTCATTTCCCGTTCTTGATTCAAATTGAAAATAGTAAATGAGGTGAAAGAAAACATAAAGTTGTCGAACAATGTGAGGCATCAATCATGGAGGAATCTCACTTTGCAATAGGAGAAGAAAAAAGACAAGAGATCTCTAATGAAGCATAAAAATATAGTAATCTGAATAATCTACAGGTCTTGAGCCTGCAAATAGAAAGCACAGAGGAAAAACTGTAAACAATTAGATAACCAAATAACTCTTAACCACAGTGGATGTTGTACTAAATTGTAGTTAAACATTCATCAAAGATACATAAGGGAAAGATGATGAAAATGAAAGTAAAGAGGAACACATAACTCAGGGTTGATAGAATTTGGAATCTCCGTTTGTATTTCCATTAATCAATGTAAATGAGAAAAATTCTCTCGTACAATCGGCCGCAAAAAATCCTAGGGGCTAACGGTTACAAAAATGCAAACTCCTAACTCACCAATTCTTGACGGTTGGTGATTTCCTAACTCCTAGGGGCTAACGATTACAAAAATGCAAACTTGAACCATTTGCGTGGTTATGTTTTATTTCTCTATCATCTTGATAATATGAGCCTACAATATGATACTTCATTGCTTTTTTGAAATATCTCCTTCTTTTGGTCCGAGACATTCAATACATTTTTCTAGAAAATGCACTAAAAATCTAGGAGGCTCTGGTATATCCTTTGCTTCGAACAAACAAAGTTTCCTCGGAATTTTCGGAAATCAATCTTCAATCCCTTTGTCAACAAACTTAACTAATTGCAAATTTAAATTTGGCTTCACCAACCACTTGTATATTTGGGTAACATCAATCTCTTTTAATTGCGAAATTTCAATCTGAATTTCATTCAAGTTCTCTTTGAGTTTCAGTTGATGTCTTACAATATTGATTTGTCCTAGTAGCCCCGGACAAATGTCTTTTCCAATGCCTAATGATCCTTTGTCTAGCAAATCAAAGGTCTCTTCACAATCATCCTTGACTTCCTTGGCCATTTTCTTTCTTTTGGCTATGTTGGCCTCCCATACTTTAAGCATGATATCACCTCTGATTTTCTCTGTGACAGACAACCTTGGAGTTTTTGATACCTCTTCTTTTGTCGAAAGTACAACTTCTTTTTGAAAAGTAGCCTGGGCTGCTTTAGCCTCTTTTTATTTCAAAACAATGTTATCGAAATATTGACTTACTTCTTGGAAATAGTTCTGAATAAACTCTAGTTTAGAAATCAATCTTTGTTGCTCTGCCTCTATCTTCGTATGCACCTCCAGTGCCTAGGATTGAAAAACTTTTAAATCTATCACCTGATTTTGAATATAATTCAACCTATCATGAAACTGTCTTGCTAATTTTTCCTATTGGATGACCTGCCCTTGACTGGCTTGCATCTTCTTATACATCTCATCCAAGATAGACCTGAGCAGTTGGATTTTCTGTTTTTCAACAACTCTATCTTGTTCTAGCCCTTTGTTTATCTCCTCTCTGATATTTTTCTCAATATTTTTTATTTGACCCTGCAACTAGGCTATCATTTTATTCCTCTATTGCAATATTGTTTTCAGATTGTCAATTGTGAATAAATTGGTTATTTCCAAAGCTCCCATAGAGCCAGCTACCTCTATGGTGAAATCTTCCTCTTCTAGGCTCTGTCCATCTACGAGCACTCTGTGTTTCTTTACCATTGTGCCTCCTTTCACATTCATTTTCTGTTTCACTACAACTTTTCTCTTTTTATTGAAAAAGTAGTCAGAGGAAGGTATCTCTTCTCTAGATATTGGAGTAAGGTCACTTACATATATAACTTCCAAATGAGGAGTCCCAAAAGTTGACTGTAAAGGATTCAATGATGCAATAGGGCTACCCAACTCTGTAGATTGATTTTCTCCTGTTGTTTTAGGGATATCAACAGGAATAGTTGATGATAAATGAGGAATCATTTGACTTGACTTTGGAGGTGTCTGGATCTTAAACTCTGTTCCCGACCTTGGGTGTTCTGTTTGTGAAGCTTTTTATTTTTGTGAAGATGCTTCAGTCTTCTTTGGATTTTTTTTTGTAGTCCCTTTATCTTGAGCCTCTGGTCCGAAACCTAGATGAATACTTTCTTGTACTAGAGGAGGGATTGTTGATTCTCCCTGTAGTATCTTTGGCAAACCACTTCGTCTATGCTTCTGGAAAGATAGAAAGATGGTCTGTATGTCGGGTGGTAACGCCCAGACTCTGTCTAATATCTCCTCATAGGTTATGGCTCCTTTGAATATGTCATTGCAAGGGGAATATTCATGCTCATACGTTTTCATATTGCAATGAGAAATATGATTTCCCACAATTTGATAAGGATCATGTCTTCTGAGTTCAACATCTACTAGTTTGATGTCTTCGAGTGTTGTAGCTTCTACCTTGGAATGACCAAAGTTAAGCAGTGAAAACTTCCCAATCTATACAGGAAAAACTGGCCAAAAATTCTTCTGAACTTCTTTCAATTCTGTGTCGATGCCACCTGTTATTATTAGTAAGCCACCTCCCTGCACACTAGTCTATCAGGAAGGAACTTTGGAAGTGCGTGAGAAGGAATCAAGCACCTGAAAAATCTGACATAAGAGAAACTCTCTTCAATAAACCAATCTACAATCGCTCCGAGGTTTCCCACGATTTGCTCTGAAATCCAAGGGGGTGCATAACCATATAAAATTTGGTGCACAGGTATCACTACGTAGTGATAGATTTCGTAAAATAAATCCTTAACATTCTCCTCCCATAGTTTGGAGTGATAAACATGAATGGGTTCAACACAGGCTAGGTTCCAACTCCAATTCATCAAGGGGAATGGAGTCATGTAACATATAACATCCATAATATATGCAGACATGTAAAAAGATACAGGTCAACCTTTTGATTTTTCCATCTGGTACTCTGCAATCTCTTTGGTTAAATTATCTGATAAAATTTTACACCAGTTGAAAGTGTAACCCCCGGCTACCTCGTGTAAAATTGGCACCCATTCTGCGGGGAAATGGGTAGGGCTTTTCCTACCAAATAATATACACAACATCATTGCTATATAAACCATGTATTCATTTAACGGTGTTGTAGCATAAATGCCATGGGTATCAGCTCTAAATTTTGTTGGAATTCCCCACCATTCTTTGATTATACCTGGATATGTTTGATCAAATTATTTACACTCCTTTATTTGAAATTCTTCTACGAATTCGGCATTATAAATGTATTTAGAAACAAGGGACAATTCATACATTACTTGGATGTGCTCTGGTTTGAACTAGCTGACGACGACCTTTTGGTGATTTAGAATGCTCCTAGTATGAATGTTGATATTTTCTAAAGCCCAGCTTATCATGTCATTGTAAGGCATGAGTCTCGGTCATGTGGCTATCTTATGGAGCTCAAAATCTGCTATATCTCTGAGTTTATTTTTAGTATTTTCTTTTTCGAAATCATCGGGGCAATTCCTAATCTCATGCTCCAGGATTTCAAAAATCTGCCTCCAGGACTTGATTGAATCCACAACATGTGGCATAGTATCAGATATAGAATCTCCATCCGGATTTGATCTTTCACCGGCCTCCTCACTCTTCTTAGTCCCTTTTCAGGGTGCCATGATGTTTGTGCTAAAAATGAAAACTTGTTACAGAGAGGAAATGCGTAAGCTCTTTTGAATGCAACTCGCTTCTTGTCTGAAAGTAATAATGAGATTCGAAATAATGAACCTTTATTAACCCTTAACTTGCCTTAAATTGAGCGTACTGATACATGCGATAAAAATTAAAATATTTAATGGGGATGGTACACCTGTAGATACACACTTTATGCTAAAAATATCTCCATTAATCCGTTATAAATACTGACACATATCGACGATTCAAAACTGGGATTTCGAAAGGAATGTCTTCGAAAACTCCCAAATAGAGAAATGTGAAAAGTCATTTAATATCTTTAACCATGTTTTAATGTTAAGTTAATTATGCTTAAGCGCTTAATATTTTCGGGATTTCGTGCTTCGGGGTTCTTGAGTGCGTGAGAGTGATAACTCCTTTGGTTTTCCTGAAATGCAACTAATTAATGATTTGTTAGGTATGTTTAAAATTTAATTAATCATGATTAAAAAGGGATTTCGTGAAAAGCGCATCGGGACTTTGAACTGCTATTTAAGTTGAGATGGCCGAAAAGAAAATATGAAAGGCTTAGAAAGTTGTTAAATGTTTTTTTTTTAATTATTCCTTTTAATTCGGTTCAAATTATTTTAAACAAACACTTTTCGAGACTTCGGTATCAGGACTTTGGAGCTGTTATTTAAAAAATCATACTTCGTGAATAGCCAAACCCCAAAACCCGAAACTCTTGAAAGACTTTTTAGAACTAAGGGCGGCTCCATAACCAAAGAAAAATTGAGTTTAAGATTATAAGAAGAAAAATAAACCTTGTTTCAACATAGGCTCCATCTAGGGATCTCGTCTCCTTGTGGAATGAGAAGAACATGTAGACCAAGTCCCTTGGTTGGGTAAATGGGGTCATTAATGCAGCTCTGTGAAGCACATTTTGGAGAAAACTAAAAATGAGACTTTAAGACTTCAACCTTAACTTTGAAAACTCTTCAAAACTAAAACATCCGATGATCTTGAGTTAGGCTCACAATAGATTTCCTTCTCTAAAAATGACCTCAGATTTGTGTAAGATAATCGAAACAAAATTAACCATTCTAGTAGGTTTTATTTGATTTTGTTAGCATCAAGGTAAAGTAATTCCGATATTTCAAATTAGGGGATCCCATAAGTTTATAATGTAGATCCAGTCAAAAGAGGAATAGTTACCAGAGCATCTTTTAATTCATGTATAACAACCTATTAGACATGTAGATATTGCTTCACTGTCAGCGAGCCTGTTCAGTACCCCGATAAAGTTATCAGATTTCCCACATTAGATTTCCTTTCACCACTTCCATTGTTTTCTAGCATTTAAATGCTGAGATGAGGGAAAACATATAATGAATTTCCTTTCACCATCTGTNATCTATATATATATATATATATATATATATATATATATATATATATATATATATATATATATATATGGAGTGGGGGCAATCAATCAGTATGTGATATACTCGAGAAAATATCTTCTTAAAAATTAACAACAGAGGTTTGTCAACTCACTTTAATTTCTTTGTAATAATCCTCTTCTGGCCTTCAAACATCTTTGGCTTCAGGGAAATTCTTAAGGAAATTCTTATTAGATATTTTTTAGGGACTTTCCTTGAGCGAAGCAAATTAGTTTATTCCTATTAGATTGACTAAAAAATTTAGGATTAACCTAAACATACTTCCGGTTTAGCTAAATTTAGAGGAACTATAAACTTTTAACTATTCTCGTTTTGAAGGTTAGTTTGTGAGTTTCCAAAGCTAAGGTGAGACCTTTCTTTTCTCAAGAAGATTATGGGAAAGTATCCAGGATCAGGTGAAAAGCAAGCTTGATCATAGTCATGGGAAAGGCAAGGGGATTTAGATATTCTGTTGCAGATATGATTACTCTTAATGATTTTCTTACTCAACCCTTGTGACATTTCCTTAAGCCCTTTTATTGCTTTTTCCTTCTTTTTTTTTTCTTAAAAAATGACTCTTTGTATTTACAGTAAAAAATAAAACTTACCTAATGAAATATAAATATAAACAAGATGCAAAAACAAATCGGTATGTACAATGAGAGTTCAGAAAAACATTACTGCATAAAGTGCTTAAGGTACTGCCCATTGATAGGGGCATTAAGAATCTTTCCATCGAGATTTTCTAATAAAAAAGATTTTTTTCCCTCAGAGGCTGAAATCTTGTACAAGCCGCACCAGATCTGATCAAACTTGCCATGTTTTTCAGCCTCTTCTTTCCTAGCTTCCCATTTTAGGACCAAATCACCAGGGAGGAATTCTCTGTCTTTTGCTTTTTGGTCAAATAAATCTTGTAATTTTTCATCTACTTCGGCCCTATTTTGTTGAACTTCAATTAGTTGGTTTATCCTCTTGGTAATGTCATTCGGTTCTTCATTTGAGTCTTGCCAGAGTTTCATTACTGGCAGTGATAGATTTATTGGTAAAATGACGTCAGTACCATATATCATTTGAAATGGAGACATCCCAATTGACCTTTTGGTACCTATCTTGTTAGCCCATAAAGCATATTTTAAATGCACATGACATGCTTTCTTATTTTCAGTCAAAACCTTCTTAATTATAGTAATCCGACTTTTGTTAGATGACTCGGCTAGTCCTTTACCCTGTGGATAGTAAGTCGTGGAGTGTCCTAGCACAATATTGTATTTTTGGAAAAATCCTATCACATCCATAGACTTGAATTCTTGGGCATTATTAGTAACTATTTTTTGGGGACAACCAAATCTGGATAAAATATTTTCCTCTAGAAAATTGATCACTACAGAGTTAGTTGTGCTTCTCGTAGGAATAGCTTCCACCCATTTAGTGAAATAGTCCGTAGCAATTATAATCCATTTGTGTTGAGCACTGGAGTGTGGATGAATTTATGTTGGCCCTTGACCAAGTTTTGGGATAACCTTGGTCATTTTGACCTATTTTGTAACTACGACAGCTACTCCACTTTTGGGCCCCCTATTAGGGTTTTTGGGTTAATGTAATGGGAAAGGGATGTCGACCCGTGGGTTTACTCACACTTAGGCCCACTTTTGTAATGTATAAATAGATGCTTAGGCTAGATAGAAATAGCAAGGAATCTATGTGATGTATGGCAGATGGCTTAGTGCTAATAGTTAGATCTGTGTGATCAGAAGTGGATTGTAAATGCTCTGTGCATGATCATAAGAAGCTTGCAAGGCTAAGTGAAAGTTGTTGTAAGAGGCTTTGTGTTGAAGTGTAAGGAAGAAGGATCTAGCGAGCTATGCATATCTTATGTCCTTTGCAAAGAAGGGTTTTTGTGCTCTGTGTTGTAACTGACGATTGAAGATACTAATAAAGAAGAAGAGTTGGTGGACGTATCCCCAGGGTGGGGGTGAACCATGTAAATCTATGTGTAATTCTCTGTGCTTTGATTCATTATGTTTATCTCTTCTTATGCTATGTGCTTTTGATATATTCACTTATGCTTTGTGCTTCTTAGATATATATGATTATTAGATCTGATGTATGTGTGAGTGCTTAGTGTTGATCTACAGGACCTGATGTATTACTATTGCTAAGTGCTGAGATAATGTAGATCTAAGTGAATATTGCGATGCTCTGTGTTATCTACGAAGTAGAATAAGGGTTGGATGTTAATGGTCAACTAATGCTAAGTGTGTTGTAAGTAGTATAATCACATATTTGTGTCCCAGCTAAGGTTGCAGACACCTGAGTCTTACAACCACCCCTGCCTCTACCCCGGGTGAGACTTCATATGTTTCCCAGGTGTTGCCGAAAGGGCCTGTAGTTAAGGATTTTTTGGTGCGCTCTTGAGCATTGAACCCTGGGTCTACCCTTCTGTGCCAACACATGGTTCCATTGTTGGGACCTGAAACTATGATTGATGGGAACTAAAGTAAAGAAAAAATAAGCTATGTGCATAGATCTACTGCTAAAGTGCGTAGTATCGAGACTTGAAACTGTGATTGTTGGGAACTAGAGAAGAAGAAGCTTTGTATAAAGTAATCTCAATGCGTAGATCTGTTGCCCTAGTGCATAATGTCTTGCTTGACCTGTGAAGATTTGTGCCAAGAAAGAAAGGTCAGATCTAAAGAAAAGAGGTCATATTTGCAAGAAAAAAGGTTGATACTAAAGAAAAGAAGTCGGATCTGAACGCTTTGTGATCTAAGAAAAGTAAAAGTGGAAGCTCCTGAAGAAAATAGGCCAGATTTGCAAGAAAGAGGTAAGATCTATAAGTTCTGTGCTCTGCTAAAGGTAATAAAGTTCTAGATCTGAAATCTTTGTGCTCTGTAAAAGTAAGACTAGTATAAATTTTTGTTTCTAAAAGCATGGATCTAGGTATTCTTGGTAGATTTTGTCCTAGCTTGAAAACTAGGGCATTGTTAGATGAAAGAAAGTTTGATATGAATAGATCTGATAAGTATAATGATAGATATGTTATACCTATGCATAGAAAGAATGTTTGGACTAACAAATGGATGCAGGATCCTAGAAATAATTTATTGCAGATTGACCCCTATGATCCTGGTGCGAAGTATAGAAGAGGTTGGGGATCAGTTACAAGAAAAAGAGGATTAACCCTCTGTTACAGTTGCACAAGACTGGGACATCTAGCTAAAGAATTCCCTGGTGGAGGACCCAGTTGTCTTTGTTGCAAATCTCTAGATCATGAAGTATTGGTTGCCCTATAATGATTGCTAAGTTTGAAAAAATGAATTTGCATGAAGAAAACCCTAAAGCAAATCCAGAAATAGAAAAACCCTAGAAAGAATCAGAGAAGATGTTACTACAGATGAAAGACACCTTGAATGACCACAAACATGTTAGATTAGTAGAGATATTTAAAGAAAAATAATGCATTGATGTAAGCATAGGAGACTTCGACATTGACTGTGTTTTGGATGAGGAAACACAGGTGAATGTTATGACAAAAAAAACTTGGGAAGCTATAGGGAGGCCTGCTATGACTCCATATCTAGGAGGAATAGGGTTATTCATAGGAAAATTGGTAAATCTATGTGGAAGGCTCACTCAGATATCTATGAATTCCAATGGAACTTCGACAGAGGAAGATTTTGAGATTATCAAATTCATTGAGGACAACGCCCCGTTTACTATGTTACTTGGAAATCCTTGGATTGAAAGAGATCAATCCAGAAATAAGAAAGACGAAAAAGTTTTAGAACAACAGAGAAAAGAGTTAAAAGACTGCATGACCAAAAGGATCGCGCAGTTGATTGAAGAACATGAGAACAGATCGAAGCCATATCACACTAGGAACCCAGACATCGAAGTTATCAGAACGCCAGAGGACTCACAGAAGACTGAAGTTTCTTTCTCAGATAAAGAAGAGATGTTATACCTGAACCCTAAGAAAGAACCTCTGCAGCACGAAGTGACTATATCCAAGGAAAATAGGATTCAGAATGGGAAAAGAACTATTGAGACGAAGCTCACTGGAAAGAAAACTAGAAATTTAAATAAGAAGAGGGTGAAATTGTAGGAGATTCCAGATGGAACATCGCAGAAAGAAACTTCACAGAATTTGAGCTTCGCTGAGATATCATAACAGTGACATGGGTCACTTCACCATGACGAAGAAATATAGTCATTGGAAGTCGATATACTTGTTTGACTTCAGCCCCAAACGGACAGAAAAGCATTAAAGGATCAACACCAAACCATTGAAAAATGCCATAACAGATAGAACAGAGTTAACGGAGGCCCCATACCCGTTGCAAGAAGACCGTTGCTGAGATTACCTATTTATCTCATCGTGCCATGCCCAAAGAACACTTTTGTGAACTGAGAAATTGAAGATCGTAGACTAGAAAGTGTCTACAGTGATCATCACATCCTTGTTATCCATTCCTGTGCAGTGCCCAAGATCATTGTGACCTCGATTATTTATTTCGTACACGTATGTCCAACGAAATCACCGCAGTCGAAGAGTCCATCATAGAATTCCTCATTGATTTAATGACTAAGAGAGTCATGTTGAAAAGAGGAATGTCCAATGGAATCCAAGCATCATCGACAAGAGGAGTAGTAGCTTCTTTGTCCACTTCCCGAGAAGGATCGTCTCGATGGGTCAACGAGAAGCGTACTAAACATAGAGACAATTTGGCGAATGCTAAACTAATTCTGAGATTTTTTCTGCTTACCTACCCCTTCTGCATGGTGAAATCAACTGTGACAGTGTGCCTCGAGAATTTGAGTATGCTATGGTTATTGCGTACCTGCTAAAAGGGGTGCACACAGTTCGTGTTGATTAGGACAAGATCACAACATCGAAGTTTAGCGACTTCAACCTAGGCGACAAGAAAGTCTATAGTATGCTCGCTCTACACAAGTATCTAAAGAAGATGAAGGGAAAGAACTCGAAGATTGTCCCACAGTCTTGGACCTAGAACCTCACGCAGTCAACATTGTTGAATGTCATGAAGATCCCGCACTTTGGAAAACACGAGGAGGTGAATGCGTGCATAAAGATACTTCTATCTTACTATCATGGAGGCTACTTGTTGTTTAACTGTCGTGTCACGGTGGATCCCACCTTGATTAATCGGATCACACGACTCAACATCCAAGGACCTGATCCACATGAGTTCTATCCTGGAAAGACCACCAATAGAGAACTAGCAATGAAGATCAAAGAAACCTATGTTGATGTCAAGAAGGGCACACGAGGCTACAAGGTAGCCTCTATTCATAGTGGCGCAGTGCACCTTTCCTGTCAGTTGATTGCAGGCAAGCTAGTCCGTAAGAACTGACCCACCCAAGTAACTAGATTCGTAGTCAATCTCATAGGGAATTGCGTAGAAGGACTTCAAATGAATTGGGTGAAGTACTTGGTGAATCAGCTTGAACTGGATTGCAGGGAAGCGCAAGACCAAGGGCATGAGTTCCATTTTAGTTGGCTTCTCATACTAATCGCCTTCATAGCATGGGAGATGCCGGAGGGTGCCACTTTCCCAGAGACCGAGCCATTTGAACCTTTGGCTGCGAGGTTAAGTACCCTATGGTACTCAACCGATATGAACAAGCAATGGCAGTCAAATGTCATCTTCCACATATACTACAACCAGCTGAAGACCTCCATCCAGGATATGCCTCGCATTACCCAAATATGCTCCACAGATTCATACCCTTAATGAATTTCAGCGTGGATCACCACTTCATGTATATAAAAACACGAGCTGATGAACATAAGCAACAATTGTAGTTTTATTACAAGTTGACTAAAGAATACCTCGAAGAGATCACCAAGGATTGGTCAATGGACCTTCTCATTCCAGCGAACCCTGCAGAGCTGTCCGATGTTGATAGCCCAGAGACTGTACTGGACACACCAGGACCAAGAAAAACAAAGAATCTTGAAGAGGTTCACAAAGTAGACAATGCATCAGTAAGGACTACCTCTATCACACTAGATGAAGGAGGTGATGGCGAAGAGATAGAATGCATAGAAATTGAACAATAGAAAGGCGAAGTACCACCGCCTAGGGACAAAGAAGACTCGTCAAATAAAGGGAAGGTCTCACCTCTGAAAGCATCCTCCCAAAAGAAGCCTAGGACCCTTGTAACCAAGATGTGAACTTCCCTCACATTGGATGAATTTGATTTCATCATTGCAGTAGTGAATGATGCTTCAAAGGAGATAGTAGAGAAGTAGGAGGTGAATCAGGAGAAAATGTATAATAGTATAGAGATCAAACTCCAAGGAGTTCATTAGGCACTCCAGTTCAGTCGCACAGTACACACCGTGCCTCTGATAGCAGGGACTGTAGAACTAGGAGACGAACCATCCCAACTTCACCAGATTGCTGACATGGTCGAAGCTCACCTTTGACAAGCTCAAGAAGACACATCACAAACCACCCAAGCTCTCACATAGGTATAGGGAGTACTTGTCGAGCAACATAGTGCTGCTGAAAGAGAAAAACTTGTTCTTCAAGTACAATGGGATAAAGAGAAAGAAGAGATACAACAAAGCAAGGAATAGTTTCTCGCAGAGTAGCTTGAAGTAAAGGAATTAGTCGACAGAGCACTCCACTCTGTGACTGTTATCGAAGTACCAGCTGAAAAGAGAGTTCCATAGAAGGTGGCCCAACTTGAAGACGTTATACATAAGTTGCAACAATGCATTGATAATATAGAACTCTGCGTTGTGCCCGAGACCCTCCAGGAGATAAGAGACCAACGAGAATCAACTGCTCAGAGCATAGTTGACCAATTGAAAGCTCTTTCCTCGGAGTGCAAGAAGCTTAGTAACTAGAGTCCCAAATATACAAGAACCTTTTAGAGAATCCATAGTTACAGGCATTGTAGTCGCAGCTCCAGGAAGAAAAGAAACATGCGGATACATTACAGGCACAGCTGAAGGCTCTGTTTGTAGTGGATAGAATAAAATGATCTCATGAACAACGCACAAATCAATAGCAAATACACATGATCCAGAGCAATGTGATGGAAGTCACTCAATGCATCCAATCGGTGCAAGACAAGGCATGCATATTATTTTTTGAGATCAAAAGCCAGGGAGAATAACTTAAGCAAGTCGTCATCACTATAGAACAATGCCTGGAAGGACCAGTAAACGACACAGTGATCCTGACATTCACCCAGCAAGAGGCCACAATGACGCAACAACTCGATCCAAGCTCAAGGCCTTCAAAGTAGAATTCTGCAGACCAAAGTGACTCAGGACAAGTCATAGGTGAGTGTTGGGGGCCTGTCGGCCCTTGACCAAGTTTTGGGATAACCTGGGTCATTTTGACCTATTTTGGAACTACGACAGCTAGTCCACTTTTGGGCCCCCTATTAAGGTTTTTGGGTTAATGTAATGGGAAAGGGATGTCGACCCGTGGGTTTACCCATGCTTAGGCCCACTTTTGTAATGTATAAATAGATGTTTAGGATAGATAGAAGTAGCAGGGCATCTATGTGATGTATGGAAGATGGCTTAGTGCTAATAGTTAGATCTGTGTGATCAGAAGTGGATTGTAAATGCTTTGTGCATGATCACAAGAAGCTTGCAAGGCTAAGTGCAAGTTGTTATAAGAGGCTTTATGCTGAAGTGTAAGGAAGAAGGATCTAGCGAGTTGTGCAGATCTTCTGTCCTTTTCCAAAAAGGGTTTTTGTGCTCTGTGCTGTAACTGACGATTAAAGATACTAATAAAGAAGAAGAGTTGGTGGACATAGCCACAGGGTGGGGGTGAACCACACAAATCTATGTGTAACGCTCTGTGCTTTGATTCATTATGTTTATCTCTGCTTATGCTATGTGCTTTTGATATATTCACTTATTCTTTGTGCTTCTTAGATATATATGCTTATTAGATCTGATGTATGTGCGAGTGCTTAGTGATGATCTGCAGGACCTGATGTATTACTGTTGCTAAGTGCTGACATACTGCAGATCGAAGTGAATATTGTGATTCTCTTTGCTATCTGTGAAGTAGAATAAGGGTTGGATATTAATGGTTGACTAATGATAAGTGCGTTGTAAGTAGTATAATCATTGATCTGTGTCCCAGCTAAGGTTGCAGACACCTAAGTCTTGGAACCACCCCTACCTCTACCTCGGGTGAGACTTCATCTGCTTTGCAGGTGTTGCCAAAAGGGACGATAGTTAGGGTTTTGTTAGTGCGCTCTTGAGCGTTGAAACCTGGGTATGAACTTCTATGCCAACAATTTCTCCAATAAAATCAAGACCCCATTGTTGAAATCGAGCTTCAATTTTAACTGGAACTAAAGGTAAAGATGGGACTTTCTTCTTGCCTGTAAACAACTGACAAGGAGTATAAGTTCGTACTTTAGTGTTTACATCCGTGAATAACTTTGGCCAATAATACCTTGCTCTTAGGATATTATAAGTCATTTCTCTCCAAGCATGATGTCCTCCACACACTCCTTCGTGGAATTCATCTATAACCCTCTATGTTTTGGTTTCTACTAAGCAACTCAGTACGAAACCCAAGGGATCCTTCCAATACAATTTACCATCTATAATACAATATTTTACAGCATGGTACGTCAATGTCCTAGCTTTAGATGGGGTTAGTTCATTGGGACACTGAAGGGTTAGTAAATAAGAAACAATATTGTGGTACCAAACTGAAGAAGAGAATTTTTGTAGAATTTTCAGTTGTGGGCACAGTGACATCGAGCTCATCTATCTCTAAAAATTCTTCATTCTCTTGCAGACGATTTATTGTTAAGAACCAAATATCAATATAGCATAGAAAATCCTTAGAAAAAGTACTCAATGCCTTGAAAAAGAGAGAATTTCAAATAATAATCCTCTTCGAGGGGGCAACCTCCTTTTACCCCACTTAAATGTTCAAGTACAAGATGATTCAAAATGAAAATGTCTCCTTGGTATATATAGGAGACTAGGAGGTATAATTACAACTAATGGCCTAAAGCCGACATAAATAAAATAACATTACTAATCTAATATGCCCCAATTAAGGGGTAATGAGCCAATATTAGGGCTTAACATACCCCTCCCCTTGAGACAAGTGTTTTCTGCAACGCTTGAGTAACTCTGGAAGCTTCTGTATAAAAGACTCATCTTCCCAAGTGAAATCTTCACCTGGTAGTTTCCTCCATTTAATGAGATACTCTGAAATGGATCTATTCCTCGGTTGGTGAATTCTTGTGTTAGTGATGGCTTCAGGCTCCAATATGATTTTTCCTTCCTTGTCAAGTTTTGGCAATATAGTTTGAACTGGGATATTGTCGCCTATAACCTTCTTTAAGCATGAAACATGGAAAACTGGGTGTACTCGTGAAGATGCAGGCAACTCCAATTTGTATGCCATAGTACCAATCTTTTGCAACACCTTATAAGGGCCATAGTACTTTGGTGA
>ML812670.1:0-26794 GCA_009831015.1 Picea engelmannii
AGTGAAATATAATTGCTTATGTTCAATGGGTCATCTCAAGGATTATTTATAGTGCTCTACCTATTTAGTCCAATTATAATACTTATTTTGAGTTTAAGGGAAGCACATTAAAATTGTGTGTTAAAGTACATCTATGTTGTTTACTATAACAATGAAGCTCCAATTTTACAGTAGCTCGACGATTATAGGAAAATTAAAGCTATCAATTTTGTACTATCTAAGTGAAAATAATCAAAGCTTAATTGTAAATAATTTATTATACTATTGTATTTTTAGCCATATAATTAATGACATAGTGGAAAATAATCTAATTAGAGACAATATAGTCTTCTAATCACCCCTACTAGTGCCAATCTACCTCTAAATTTTTTCTTCACAACATATTTCTCTCCGTAATTTAGAACACTAAACTTTGAAATTCTCACCCCTTAGTATATAACTCTCTTCTACGACTTAAAACACTAAACTTTGAAAATTTATCTCTATGTTCCATTGAGTATCTAAATTCGTAAGCGATAAGTGTCGATTCTTCCTAAATTTGTGTTATTTATCTATGCCATTTTTATAATGTAAAAATGCAAAGGAAGAAGGGAAAAGGTACAACCCCCTTAATATACTAAGTCCCACAACTTTCCTACCTCCTAGGGGTTTGCATTTGATGTTTTTGAGGAATCCTAAGCCCTAGCAAACTTTCAAGGCTTTCTATGGAAGATTCACCTTTGAAAATGAGAATAGACACCCTTGGGAGGCCAGTCGAGGTAAGTCCATGATACACCCCATTTATTCTTTTCCTAAATTCGCCAATTATGTGTCACCAACTACTACAAAAGTTTAGGTTCATTATTTGCTCACTTACTAAGAAGCCAATTTTCTCTCTGCTACAACAATCTAGAAGGTTTCTTAGTTTCCCATGTCCTATGTTTCCTTAGATATAAATTTCTAGGAAAAAATGGTCTCACATGTCCCATGAGTGGAGAAACATATTGTTTTCTCACTTTATTTCCAACCATCGAAATTTTCCAACTACCAAATCTCTTTACTCTTCTACTAATTTTAATAAGCTAAGTAAGGATTAATCATGATGGTATCTATGTTGTTGGGAAAGGATGATGATTCCTTAGCATATATCCATACCTTATCCATCATGGATATGGCATCCCCAATCAAAGGTCATCCTATTTTTCTCAATTATCTTAAGTTTTTGTCCCATATCTGCTTGTTTTTGACACTTAAAATTTGGATAGACAAGGGGATTATGGAAAGGAAAAGACGGTAATCAAATGGTTATGTATGGTTAGTGTGGGAGAGATGAAAGAGTATAAAAAATTATAGTGATCAGGTGGAATTTGGGTTATTTTGGGGTAGGATTCCCCATGATTTATGATGAATGTAAATGGAAGTAATTGTTAGTCCTCAAAAGAAATATGGGGATTGGTACTTGTATGAAAAGTATACAATTTTGAAGATTTTTGGTTTTGAGGAGAGGCTTTACAAATTTTTAGTGTTGATGGTTCCACACGTATCTTTCCTTGAGTTTATGACACAAATGGTGGTAGTGGACGAGGCATGTTTCATTGGGAAGAAGTAGATGACCTACTTTCCTGTTTTAGTTTCATTTAAAAACTACTCTTTTGTGACTAGGTCTATGTATGTATACGCCAACTCAATTTTGGAGTCCTACAAGCTTGAGAAGGAGGATCCTTGGAGGTATGAATCTCAACATATTGTTTCTAAAACCAAGGATTATGTGTCCCATGTGAAGGATAACTATAATCACGAGGAGAGGATATACACTTATAGGCTACCAAATAAATATTCATATGATAGAGACAAAATTGTGTTTAAGCATAACAAGGAGACTCATAATATTGTCATCCAATGAATTTATGAAAAAGGATTTGTGAGTTAGGCAGAGGATCATCATAAAAAACACTTGGAATCTTTAGAGTTCTAGAGGTTGATGACAAGTGGAAGAACATTTGGTGGCAGAGCACTCGATAGTAAAATTATTCTCTCCTTATTCCTCTAAATTATGAACAAGTAGATAACATATTAAATAAAGATATCGAGTCAACTCCAGATCCAAATTTTCAGGCATAAAATCTGATTATGGAAATCAACAGTTGAAAGAATTAGGCCAGTTCAACTTATCCAGATCATTTAACATATTTAAAGGGATATAAAAAAGGCATATGTGTCAAGACACTAAGTTAATAAATTTATTGTTCATTTGATAAGGGTTATGGTTCATAGCAGTTTAAAGTTCATCACAATTTAGAATTTTAGTGGTTAGAGACTAGAATATTATTGTCTATAGAGTTTAGGAGTTAATGGTTTTATAGGTTAGGGATTAGAAGAATAATGTTTATAGGGGTTGTGTTTCAAATTATAGATTTCAATGGATATGGGTCATAGAGGTTATGGGTTTTAAGGTAAGGAGTTATGGGTTGTAGGGATTGTAATCATTAGAGGTTAAACATGCTATGGGTTAAAAGCATTATTGTTTAAGGGTTTAGCTCTTAAGAGTTAGGGATTATTCAAATTAATGGTTGTGATGTTAATGTTTGAGGTTAAATGTTACATGGTTTATAATTTACAATGGAATATGCTTAGGGGTCATAGGAGATGAATATAAAGAGCACAACCATGACGATGGGTATGTTGGGAGTTCCATGCATGACATTGATCCGATAAAGTTCAAACAAAACAAAGATGAGATCATATATATAGAGTGGGTGTGTGAGTCATCTTTGAGTCTGGAAACCCTCCCATATAGTCAATGCATGCAAACAGTCTATCCATGTCAAATTCCAGTGCATACAGAAGCAATTTAAAAAAAAATCAATGTTGGCCCCATTCATTGGTAACTATTTCCCATGTCCAATCCTAGTACAATGTCTTTTAGTTGTTTCTTTTAAAATTCATTCTAGAAGCATGTTCCCGCATATAGTATTGCAAGGGCATGCAATAACATCGATAAAAAAGTACTTGATAAAGTGCACAAGCTTCATTAGTTATTTCTTGTCTTCGTTTTTTTCTCTCATCTAAGTACTTTTTTGCTCCATAAAGAATACAATTATAAGTACACAATCATTATTTAGGTAAAAAATCTCATCTAACGCCTTCTTCTTGCCATGTCCAAACTCAAGGGCCTAATTGACATGATGTTGGTTTTGAATGACATAGGCAATGAATATAAAGAGCACGACCATGACAATGGGTATGTTGGGAGTTCCATGCATGACATTGATCCAAGAAAGTTCAAACAAAATGAGGATGAGGTCAGACATATAGAGTGGGTGTCTGAGTCATATTTGAGTCTAGAAACCCTCCCATATCCTCAATGCATGTGAATAGTCTATCCATGTCAAATTTTAGTGCATACAAAAATAGTTTGAAAAAATTTCAACATTGGCTCCATTCATAGGTCACAGTTGCCCATGTCCCGTCCTAGTACAATGTCTTTTAGCTGTTAATTTTAAAGTTTGTTCGAGACGCATGTTCCCACATCTAGTATTGCAAGGGCATGCAATAACGTCTATAAAAAAGTACTTGATAAATTGCACAAGCTTCATAAGTTATTTCTTGTCTTTGCTTTTTTCTCTCATCAAGTACTTTTTTGCTCCATAAAGAATATAATTATAAGTACAAAATCATTATTTCAGTACGAAATCTCATGTAGCGCCTTCTTCTTTCCATGTCCAAACTCAAGGGACTAATTGGCATGATGCTAGTTTTGAACGACATAGGTGATGGATATAAAGAGAAAGACCATGACGATGGGTATGTTGGGAGTTCCATGCATGGCATTGATCCGAGAAAGTTCAAATGAAACAAGGATGAGATCCGATATATAGAGTGGGTATGTGAGTCATCTTTGAGTTTGGAAACCCTCCCATATTGTTAATGCATGCAAACAGTATATCCATGTCAAATTTCATTGCATACATAAACAATTTGAAAAAATTTCAACATTGGCCCCATTCACAGGTCATTGTTTCCCATGTCCAGTCCTAGTACAATGTCTTTTAGTTGTTTCTTATAAAAATAAATCTATTTGTATCTTGAAAAGAACACCTTATACCATTTCTGAACTGTCATTGTTATAGAAAAAGTGTCACAACATATCTAAAATGTAACATATTTATAATTTTGTCCGTCATAATTCCGACGATAGTTGACCAAGTCAATGTTGACTTTGTCATACAGTGGGTGACCGTTTGAAGAGAGAAATGGTTAACAATAGTATTTGTCGGTATTGAGACAAATATATATGTTCATCTCAATATAGACACCTTTTCCTAGACATCTCAATGCCGACGAACATCCATTTCCATCTCAAGTCCAAGGAATTCGGGAAGGATTGAAAACATTTGAAAAATTGGAATATTTATCTTGTATTTTTCGACAGTATGACCAATTTTGTCCGTATCGTCGAAAATAGTTCGTCGAAAATTTTTGAAATGTAGTAGTGAGGGAGTCTCATTTTTATAAGTGCTTCTTGCTGCTTTTAGAACATTTAATCTATATCCATTAGGGATATATAAACCCCAATACAAATCTCTTAATTACTCACAAATCAACCGTCAGAAGTTGCTAAAAGTTTGCCCCTATCCTCTACTAGTCTCAACACACTTTTTGGGCGGATTATTGGCAAGTTTTGGTGGTTTATTTTTTTGTTGTAACAACTTATTTTCTATAGCCATAAGGCTGATATTTATCTCTACAGTACTTGTTGCTAAAGTTTCATGTATCAATACTTGAGTTGAACTAGTCATTGCTAGCTTGTCTCTTGCATCCTTAACTAGACCTTTAACAACTTTATTACTCTTTGTTGCTGATATATATTACTATTTATTTCTGAAATTAGGGACAACAAGATTAAATTGCTTGTACAACATATTATTGGGCTTGTATATTTTTTTTCCTTGTGTCTCGGGCATGTACAATCATGTCTTGGCAAGTCTTCTATACTGTGGCACATATTCTACCATATAATAGGCTATTTTCAAGCCCTTCTTACCTTCCATAATTGACCTATAGGGGGACTCTTCATAATCTCTTCATATTCCATCTCTTTTCCCCCAGGGTCACTGAGATTCCCCCCTTGAGGTGATTATCTCATCTCTAAAGTGATGAGAATACCTATATGAGGTGACAGTGGGTACTTCTCTTAGTTGTCACCATATTGTGGTTTGGGTCGGGCCTTGACAAACCTACAATTTTTGCGATAACACAGACAAGTAGCTACTTTTCTCACTATAGGATATATATAAAAAACAATTAGTTGTGTAAAAGGAAACAAAAAATCAACCATGGAAGAGGAGATAAAACATTACACATTTCTTAATTTTTTTGTACTTCTATTGATTTTCATATCATTAATTATTTATTGTTGTTGTGAATTGCATATTATTTCTACTTATTGGATTTTTTTCTTGTTTATTACATTTGGTTTAGTGACAACATCAAAATAGATAGAATATGTGAAGAAGAATGGGAAGTCATATTTGAGATAGGGGAAATAACACAACGACAACGTTCCAAAAGGTATGTTCATAGTGGTAATCAAGGCAATGCATTCTTTCTATAAAATGGTATACTTATATTGCCATAGATATTGGCTAGGCTCATGCTTGGGGGTGCTCAAACAAAGAAATTGGTGTCTATAATACCTCAGTTTTGAGTCCCTGTGTTGATAATCTATTTTTGTTTATTCATGCAAGGCTAGAGTGTCTATAAAGTTGGAAGGAAGGAATGCCTAGAAATGTAATACTTTGAATATATTAATAAAATACATTTGTTGGATGCAAGATGGACAGTGACAAAGATAGGGGGATATGATTCCACGAGAGAGGGGGGCTAAAGTGGCTAAGTATTATATTATTATTTTATTCACCCATCTTGGTTTTAGTTGGGAAAAGTGGTTACATGAACTTCTTGGGGAAGATCATGTGGTGCTCTATTGCATGTAACTATATAAACCCAAATTTTGGGTTTTTTGGGGGTTAATCATTCAATCATTTTGGTTACTCATTTCATTGTTAGTCATTCTTGATGCAGGAGCATCCCTCATGACAAGCAAAACCAACGTGGAAGCATAAGACAACTCGAAGACGTCCAACGCAAGTTTTTGAATTTTTAAAATTTTCCCTTGAAGCTGATGCGCTGAATATAAATGAGATCATTTAATTTAGGCACCTTGGTAAGAATGTAATTAGACCTCGAGCCATACACTCTCATCTGAGATAGACAGAGGCATTTATATAAGTAGTTGCAGGTAGATAGAATTGAATTCTTAGATTAGACAGTTTTTAGAGTGCAGGAGGGAAACCGGATATAGACACCCTCATTTGTATCATTGTAACATTAAGCAACAGGAGTGAGAAGAATCTAGAGCATAGGAGAATAGCAGAGAGTTGTAGAAGAACAACCATGTATAGATCTTGAATTAATAGAGGAAGTTGATTCAGATTCATGGTTGTTGTGTTATTCTCTGTGTATGTATGTTGAATGCTCTAATGTTTCTTCCTGTTAGGCATTGTTGTTATGATTTGCATATGATTTCATGTGTTAATATATAAGTCTGAGAGGAGGTGAAGTGAGTTACAATTGTTTCTCTATCTGAGCCAGGAGATTCCTGCAAGGTGTGTAGTTGAATTCATTTGCAAGGAGTGCGTTGATGAAGGCCCAGTAGTTAAACTCTTGTTCTCAAAGCTCTTAGAAGTGAAAGTGGGTTGCTAAAGCCGTGCAAGGAGTGTGTAGGCTAAGTAAAGTCTCAGTTGTAAATCTGAGCAAAGGAGATCTAAGACTGCTACTGCAGGAAGTGCGCAGAGTCGGAAGGATTCAACACTTAGGAAGTTGTTGAGTGTTGTGTGCAAGGAGTGCGCGCAAGTTCCTCTAAAGAATCAGAGTGGAAAATCTCAGGAGGTATAGCACCTTCATGATCCCATTAAAGGAGAGCACAGGAGTTTTGCCAAGGAAGGACCGAGCAGGAGATTTCCATGTCAAGAAGTCCACTAAGAAGGGAGAAGAGGAATCAACGGTCAGGATTCATAGAGGAGATCGACGAAATCTCATCAGCCATTAGATATCGAGAAGTTGCACAGGGTTTAAGTCCCAGTGAGCAGACAAGGAGTCCCGGATGAGTCATCGGGATATCAAGGTCATTGGGATTTTGTTAAGGTAGAGAATCGAGACCTTCTGGTTCTCGAAATCCCGAGAAAAGATCATAGCCATAGATCCTGGACGGGACACGTGTCAGAAATCTGGAGCGAGTCGGGGTTCGGAATTTCAGGGTTTCCGAAGACATAGAACTCTCGCATGTTGAAATCGCGATCCGTGATTTCCCGACGGGAGTTTTGAACCATCCATTGGCGAGGACGCGTGGCAAGAGATCCTGACGAGTTGGAGTTTGGAGGCATCGGAGTTTTTCAGAGCAAGAAACTCGTGCATGTTGAAATCGTGATCCGCGATTTCCTAATAGGATCGGAGCTATCCATCAGTGAGGACACGTGGCGAAGGATCCCGAAGAGTTGGAGCTCGGGATATCGGGGTTTTCGGAGTCGTGAAACACTTGCAAAACAAAATCGCGATCTGCGATTTCCCGACACGGTCAGAGCCATTGATTTGGGGAACATGTGTCCAAGGATCTGAAGGAGTCGGGGTTCGACATTTCGAGGTTTCCGCATACAACGGAATCGTTGCACCAAAAATCGCGATTTCGCGATACCCGATAGAGCCGAAGGAAGAAGTGACGTGGAGGAGAGAGTTCACACGTGCATCGGGGTTCGACATTTCAGGATTTTCGGTGACAAGGAAATCACGCTAGGAGAAATCGCGAAATCCCGAAACGCAATTTACCGATCACCACAGGAGTGTGGGCCCCAGGTGCTAGAACAGAGGAAAGGTGGCATCGAAAGTCGGAGAATCGGAAATTCCAAGGGTGTAAGTTCTATGCATTTCAATTCCGTGAATTCTGAAACTCCGATAGGGAAAAGGACCGTAGTCTCATAGACTAGCAGGTCACATGAGAAAGGAGCTAGCCGGAGGGAGCTAAGGAGTGCCGAGAGGTGCCATCGCAGATCGGGAATCGGGGATTTACGAGGTGAGTTGTCTACGACCTCGTAAGGGCCTATTTCCCGATGGGGATATTCTTGACAAGAACAAGGAAGGTGTGAAGTAAATAGTCATCGGGATTTGGGGATTTGGAAGACCCGATCTCGTGAGTGCAGGACTCGCGATCACGCGAGGCCCGATTTCCTGATAGAATGAAGGAAGATCATAAAGGGTATTTTGTGGGTGTTGAGAACTCCCGATAAAGGGGTTTGAAGAGTATTTCATCTCTTCGGGCTTGTTGAAAGAGAAGGTCCTGGTGGGAGCAGGCATGCCTGGTTGGCGCATTTGCGTCAAGTGGTATTAGAACTTAGAAAAAGCTTTTTTGCTTTCTATAGCAGAGGACAGAGAGAATTCACCATGCCGCCAAGGAGAAGGGGTAGAGAATCACCCAATCCAGAGGAGGAAAGGGAATTGTCCAGAGAAAGAGAAATGTCCAGAGAAAGAAGTAGCCAAGGACAGAATCCGGACGTGGAGAGAGAAATACGAAATCTTCATGCCAGAATGGAGGACATGGAGACATCACGAAGGCGAAAGGCTGATGCAGGAGATATCAGCGAATCCGAGGATGAAGGTGGTGTTGGACATGAAGAAGAAGAAATCCCAGCAGAAGATGCAGCCAATGAGTGTTTAATTAAGGCTATCACTCGGATGAGTTCGAAAACAAAGATGGACATTCCAGCTTATGAAGGGAGTCTGGATGCAGAAGAGCTGCTAGACTGGATTAGAGCTCTTGACACTTACTTTGATTATGAAGATATCGAAGATGACAAGAAGGTCAGACATGCTGTCACGAAATTAAAGGGAGATGCAGCCTTATGGTGGGGTGAGTTGCAAGCTGACAGACGTTGCTAAGGCAAGAAAAAGATTAAGAGCTGGGACAGGATGATTGCAAAGATGAAGGAAAAATTCATTCCCAGGGACTATCAAATTTCTCTGTTCAGGAGTATGCAGAACCTGAGACAGAAGCTGATGACAGTGAAAGAGTATACAGAGGAATTTTACAGGTTGAATATCAGGGCAGGTCATCATGAAAGCAATGACGAAAAGGTGGCCAGGTATATGAATGGCCTGAGGTATGAAATTCAGGATGAACTAAATTTGGCGACCATCCGAACGGTGGAGGATGCATACCAATTGGCTCTGAAAGCTTAGGAGAAGTTGAGCTGTAAACAAAGTTAGAGGGGCCGAGGCAGGAATCAGCCCAAAGGCAAATCAGTCACCCAAGATAAATACCAAAATCCCAAGGATGACTGGAAGAAACCTCAGACTCAGACAGAAAGAGGTGGAACGTCACAGAGAAGGCCATATGCTGAGCAAAGAGAACAACATACTGAGCAGAGAGGAGGATATGCTGATAATAATAGGTTTCCTCGTACCGGAGGTAGAGGAAGAGGAAGAGGTGGAGTAATCACATGCTTCACATGTGGAAAGAATGGGCACAAGTCAGTTGACTGTCCAGATAGGAAGAAGGATGGAGGAGAAGCTCACATCGCCGAGGCACAAAGGCGATATGTTGAGGCAGAGTACGCTGAAGGCGAAAGATCGATGGTAATGCGAAAAGTCCTTCTGACGCCAGAGAAGGAAATGGAGAACTCAGCACAGAGGACCAGTCTTTTTAGGACTGCTTGCAAGACCAAGGATAGAGCATGCAAGGTCATTGTGGACAGGGGAAGTACCGATAATCTCGTTTCAACTGAGATGGTAGAAAAGCTGGAGTTGAAGACAACTGATCACCCGAAACCATACAAAGTTTCATGGATAGAAAGGGACATCAGGTAAATGTCACTAAACAGTGCTTAGTTGACATTAAAATAGGAGGATATAATGATAAGATTTTATGTGATGTTATTCCTATGGATGTCTGTCATTTATTACTGGGAAGACCATGGCAATATGATAGAAATGTAATTCATGATGGGAGGAAGAATACATATACCCTGGAAAAGAATGGGAGAACTCATATGTTGTGTCCAATTGAGGATAAAGAGGTGAAGCTAGAGGTAAACAACACCGTACTTCTCATGAGTGGGGAGGAACTTCTTACATAAGTTAAGAAGAAGGAGGATCCACAATTCTTTGTGGTCAGAAAACCAAGAATTGTTCTGACTAGCACAAGAGTGGACGATTTGTCGGGAGAAGTTCAGGGACTGCTGGAAGAGTTTGTTGATATTGTAGTGGACGAACTACCTCGTTCGTTGCCACCGATGAGGAGCGTGAGTCACCATATAGACCTCGTACCAGGAGCTAGTTTTCCAAACAAAGCTGCGTACAGATTGACGTCGCAGGAGAATGAAGAGGTTAAAAGACAAGTCCAGGAGTTGTTGGACAAAGGCTTGGTTAGGGAAAGCTTGAGTCCGTGTGTTGTTCCAACAGTACTCAGTCCGAAGAAAGACGGAGGCTAGAGGATGTGCACTTATTCAAGAGCCATTAACAAGATAACTATCAGGTATAGATTCCCATTGCCAAGGATGGATGATTTGATGGATTTCTTAAGTGGAGCAAATTTTTTTTCAAAAATAGATTTGAAGAGTGGATATCATCAGATTCGTATGCGAGAAGGTGATGAATGGAAAACAGCATTCAAGACAAACGAAGGTTTGTATGAATGGATTGTCATGCCGTTTGGCTTGACAAATGCACCAAGTACCTTTATGAGGTTGATGAATGAAGTCCTGAAGTATTTCATCGGGAAATTTGTCATCGTGTATCTGGATGACATATTGGTTTTCAGCAAGACAAAGGCTGAACATCTGAAGCATTTCGCTATTGTGATGAAGAGGTTACAGCAGGAGAAGTTGTTGATAAACATGAAGAAGTCCTCATTCATGAAGATAGAACTCATTTATTTTGGATTTGTTATATCTGCAAATGAGTTGAAGATGGATCTGGATAAGGTGGAGGTAATCAAGAATTGGCCATCACCGAGGAACGTATTTGAGGTGAGGAGTTTCCATGGACTGGCTAGTTTCTACCGGAAATTCATCAGAAATTTCAGTGGAATTAGTGCAGCAATGATGGATACAGTGAAGAAAAGACATAAATCTTTTCACTGGATGGAAGAGGCTGAGAAGAGTTTCAATTTGTTGAAACGAAAGATTACAGAGCAACCAATTCTGGTGTTGCCAGATTTTCAGAAAATATTTCAGGTGAAATGTGATGCAAGCGGGTTTGCCATTGGAGCAGTCTTAAGCCAGGAAGATAGGCCGATTGCGTATTTCAACGAGAAGCTGAATGAGGCAAAAGAGAAATACTCCACATATGATAAAGAATTCTATGCCATTATACAGGCACTGAAAAAAAGGAGGCACTATTTGATTCGGAAAGAATTGTTTTATATAGTGATAACCATGCATTACAATTTGTGACTCAACAAGAAAAGTTGAATCAAAGGCATGTTAAGTGGGTTGAATACATGCAAAATTTCACTTTTGTAATAAAGCACATTTCTGGTACTGCTAACAAAGTTGCTGATGCTTTGAGCAGGAAATGTTTGTTGTTGCAAGAGTTCAAAGTTAGGACGTTAGTCTTTGATGATCTTAAGGACATGTATGCAGATGATTCAGACTTTAAGGAAGCTTATGAAGCAGCTGAGAATCCAGTTCTCAGAGACAGAAGCCAGTGGATAGAGTACATGATCCAGGACGGATTGTTGTTCAAAGGAAATCAACTATGTATTCCAAAGTGCTCCATGAGGGAGAACTTGTTGAAGTAGAAGCACAGTGGAGGATTGGCTGGACATTTTGGCCAGGATAAGACATTTGCAAAACTGAGTGAGTCATACTTTTGGCCAGGGATGCGGTCAGAAGTCAAAAGGTTTGTAGATAGATGCAAAATTTGCCAGCATTCAAAAGGAAGAAAGAAGAATGCGGGTTTTTATCAACCATTGCCCATACCTGAGAAGCCGTGGGATGAAATTAGCATGGATTTTGTATTGGGATTGCCAAGGACACAAAGAGGTGTTGATTCAATCTTTGTGGTAGTTGACAGGTTTTCTAAAATGGCACACTTCATTCCATGCCAGAAGACCAGCGATGCGACCCACATCACAAATTTGTTTTTCGAAGAGATTGTGTGACTCCATGGATTGCCGAAAAGCATAGTTTCGGACAGGGACACAAAATTCATAGGGCATTTCTGGAGAACATTGTGGAAGAAGCTAGGGACTAATTTGATGTTTAGTTCTGCTTATCATCCTCAGACGGATGGACAAACAGAAGTGGTAAATAGAAGTCTGGGGGACTTATTAAGAAGCTTGGTGACAGAGCACCACAGCAGTTGGGACAATGTGTTGCCACAGGCAGAGTTTGCGTATAATGACTCAGTAAATTGAAGCACAGGGAAAAGTCCATTTCAGATTGTATATGGAATGTAGCTGAGAGGGGTTTCTGAATTGAGGGATTCAGAACAGACTGATACTAGCAGCGCTAGTGCAGGAGAATTCACTGAAGCGATGAAGGAACTTCATAGCCAGGTGAAGGAGCGACTGTTGAAGTCAAGTCAGGAGTACAAACGCAGAGTAGATCAACATCAGAGACAACTTCAGTTTGAAGTTGGTGATCTGGTTTTGGCACATTTGAGGAAAGAAAGGTTCCCGAGAGGAACATATAACAAGCTGAAGATGAAGAAAATTGGGCCATGCAAGGTCTTGAAGAAGATGGGACAAAATGCTTATGAAATTGAGTTACCAGATGGGATCGGAATATCTCTGATATTTAATGTTTCGGATTTATATCCATATAAAGCTGATGAAGCAGGAACAAAAGGTGATGATCAACTAGAGGTCCATTGGCAGAAGCAGATGCCAGTTGCAGAGAAGCCACAGATGGAGCAGATACTGAATAAAAGAGTGGGTAAGAAAGCGAGAAGGAAAGAATATTTTGAATATTTGGTTAAGTGGAAGGGTCATCCAGTTGAAGATGCTAGCTGGGAGACTGAAGTAGGGATTCAGAAGCATGGACATACCGTGCAGGAGCTCATGGACAGGAGCCCATGCAAATTTTCAAGCGAGGGAGTATGATGCAGGAGCATCCCTCACGACAAGCAAAACCAACGTGGAAGCATAAGACAGCTGGAAGACGTCTAGTGCAAGTTTTTGAATTTTTAAAATTTTCCCTTGAAGCTGATGCGCTAAATATAAATGAGATCATTTAATTTAGGCGCCTTGGTAAGAATGTAATCAGACCTCGAGCCATACACTCTCCTCTGAGATAGACAGAGGCATTTATAGTAGTAGTTGCAGGTAGATAGAATTGAATTCTTAGATTAGACAGTTTTAGAGTGCAGAAGGGAAACCGGATATAGACACCCTCATTTGTATCATTGTAACATTAAGCAACAGGAGTGAGAAGAATCTAGAGCATAGGAGAATAGCAGAGAGTTGTAGAAGAAAAACCATGTATAGATCTTGAATTAATAGAAGAAGTTGATTCAAATTCATGGTTGTTGTGTTATTCTCTGTGTATGTGTGTTGAATGCTCTAATGTTTCTTCCTATTAGGCATTGTTGTTATGTTGTGCATATAATTTCATGTGTTAAGATAGAAGTCTGAGAGGAGGTGAAGTGAGTTACGATTGTTTCTCTATTTGAGCCAGGAGATTCCTGCAAGGTGTGCAGTTGAATTCATCCGCAAGGAGTGCGTTGATGAAGGCCCAGTAGTTAAACTCTTGTTCTCAAAGCTCTCAGAAGTGAAAGTGGGTTGCTAAAGTCGTGCAAGGAGTGTGCAGGCTAAGTAAAGTCTCAGTTGTAAATCTGAGCAAAGGAGATCTAAGACTGCTGCTGCAGGAAGTGCGTAGAGTCAGAAGGATTCAACACTTAGGAAGTTGTTGAGTGTTGAGCGCAAGGAGTGCGCGCAAGTTCCTCTGAATAATCAGAGTGGAAAAGCTCAGGAGGTATAGAACCTTCGTGATCCCATTAAAGGAGAGCACAGGAGTTTTGTCGAGGAAGGACCGAGCAGGAGATTTTCGTGTCAAGAAGTCCACTAAGAAGGGAGAAGAGGAATCGACGGTCAGGATTCATAGAGGAGATCGACAAAATCCCATCAGTCGTTAGATCTCGGGAAGTTGCGCAGGGTTTAAGTCCCAGTGAGCAGACGAGGAGTCCCGGACGAGTCATCGGGATATCAAGGTCATCGGGATTTTGTTAAGGTAGAGAATCGGGACCTTGTGGTTCCCGAAATCCCGAGAAAAGATCATAGCCGTAGATCCCGGACGGGACACGTGTCAGAAATCCGGAGCGAGTCGGGGTTCGGAATTTCGAGGTTTCCGAAGACATAGAATTTTCGCATGTTGAAATTGCGATCCACGATTTCCCGACGGGAGTTTTGAACCGTCCATTGGCGAGGACGCGTGGCAGGAGATCGTGATGAGTCGGAGTTTGGAGGCATCAGATTTTTTCAGAGCAAGAAACTCGTGCATGTTGAAATCACGATCCACGATTTCCTGATAGGATCGGAGCCGTCCATCAGTGAGGACACGTGGCGAAGGATCCCGGAGAGTCGGAGTTCGGGATATCGGGGTTTTCGGAGTCGTGAAACACTTGCAAAATGAAATCGCGATCCGCGATTTCCCGACACGGTCGGAGCCGTTGATTTGGGGAACACGTGTCCAAGGATCCGAAGGAGTCAGGATTCGACATTTCGGGGTTTCCGCATACAACAGAATCGTTGCACCAAAAATCACGATTTCGCGATACCCGATAGAGCCGAAGGAAGCAGTGACGTGGAGGAGAGAGTTCACACGTGCATCGGGGTTCAGCATTTCAGGATTTTCGATGACAAGGAAATCACGCAAGGAGAAATCACGAAATCCCGAAATGCGATTTCCCGATCACCATAGGAGTGTGGGCCCCAGGTGCTAGAACAGAGGACAGGTGGCATTGGAAGTCGAAGAATCGGAAATTCCAAGGGTGTAAGTTCTATGCATTTCAATTTCGTGAATTTCGAAACTCCGATAGGGAAAAGGAACGTAGTCTCGTAGACTAGCAAGTCGCATGAGAAAGGAGCTAGCCAGAGGGAGCTAACGAGTGCCGAGAGGTGCCATCACAGATCGGGAATCGGGGATTTGCGAGGTGAGTTATCTACGACCTCGTAAGGGTCGATTTCCCGACGGGGATATTCCCGACAAGAACAAGGAAGGCGTGTAAATAGTCATCAGGATTTGGGGATTTGGAAGACCCGATCTCGTGAGTGCAGGACTCGTGATCATGCGAGGCCTGATTTCTCGATAGAACGAAGGGAGATCATAAAGGGTACTTTGTGGGTGTTGAGAACTCCCGATAAGGGGGTTTGAAGAGTATTTCAGCTCTTCAGGCTTGTTGAAAGAGAAGGTCCTGGTGGGAGCAGGCGTGCCTAGTTGGCGCGTTTGCATCAATTCCTCATTCATTCTTTATCATTCTTTGTCTTGGTCTTGGAATGGGAAAAGAATTATGGGGGGGGAATATTGATTGCGTGTTCATTGTAAGTAATTGTTGATTATTCTAGAAAGGAATGGATGTTCTTGTGCATGAGAATAATGCCAATTGAAAGAGAACCGCCTACAACTGAGAATCCTGAGAGTTTATAGCATTGATGTTTCCTGACTAGTAGCACTGGATCCCTAAAAAAGAAGTGGAACATCCTGAGGGATTGCATTACAAATAAAGGGGTTAATTTCTTTGGGTTGTGCAAGCTGGAAGGGAAGAGAGCTAGTAAAATAAGATTGTTGTGTGGGTGGAAAAAATATGAGAGCTTGATAGTTGGTTGTGTGTGTTAAAGTCGGCCTAGGAACTTTCCTTGTGGATTCTTATCCCTGGATCGAGGGTGACCTGCTGATCAGAGCTGAACAACAATGTCTATGGTTGGGTGGAATGTCTGACATTTGCAGCCAGTTGGTGAATGTTTATTTGAAAATATAAATGCTTTATATGTTTTTTGTGTAATTTATATTCCACTGTGTATTTATTATCTTTGAAATGTATTTAGATTGCGCATGCTTGCTATTATTGTTGTGCATGGCATCCTAATCATTTATTTTATGGTTTATCATGTTCTTGTTAATTGCATGCATTGGTTTCATGTTTCTTGATTAATTAAATAATGGTAATAGAAATTCATAATTTTCCCAAGCAAGAGAATTTAGAGGTGCTTAGGTTGATGGATACATTACAGTTTAGTTTCTGAGCAATTTTTTGGGTTTGCTGGTGACAGGTAGGTAAAAAATTGGTATCAGAGCAAGTCTTTTTGTCACTCTAGTACTATGTATGCCACATATTGGTATCAGAGTGAGGCAGAACATTGGGCCTTCAAGAGCCTTCTACAGGACAAAAGTTCTTCTTGAGTGAAATTATTTGCTACAAGACCATGTTGGAGAAGAGAATTATTGTAGTTTAATGCTATCACAACCACCATGGAAACCATATTCAAGTGATTCCTCATGGCCATGGCTTTCCATCGAGCTCTCATTTGCTCGATTTGGGATCAGGATCAAGCATTATGACTCTTGGAATATCAACACTCAACAACCGTTGATCTTGCCTCCACGCGGATTCCCAGTCGTAGGTATGCGGTCAATGTTATTTCTTGTATACCAGATGCATGGGGAAGGTTTCAAGTGACCTATTTATAATCAAAATTGAGTCCTTTCTTACTTGTGCATGAAGAAAAAAGATCCATGGAACATTGTGGAGCTTGCCACACGTAATGTAACTTTTGGTTGCCACCTTAATGCCATGTCATTATGCCCAGTCAATTCCTAGAAATCCATTGTACATGCCATTTTCTTCCCTGTGATAGGTCCATCTTGCTTCCATGTGTCAATGAAAGAGTGGTGGAGAGTTCATAACCCCACGAGAAAAGTAGTTCACTAGACCAGAAACCACTTGGGAATGAAGAGAGTCAAAGGTATTCTCATCGATGGAGTGATGGTCGTACGAGGGATTAGACAATTTTTTGAGCATTAGTTCGGTGGACCGATGGATGGTGTTCTCCTCGATGGTCAATGGTAGGTGGGGAGTTGGATGGAAGACTGTAAGAGAAAACCAGTTCTTGGTGGCCCATAGTTGATTTGGAGTCCCACGTGGAAAACTAGTGGTCGTTGGCCCTTTGGCCGGTGGTCCAATGACCAAAGTATTTCAACTGGATTAGAATAGATGAATATAGAAGTGAGGAGAGGGGGAATAATTTCTTCATGGCCAAATTACACCAACCAAACCAGACCAAAATCATCTAAAAATGAGAGAAGGTGAAGCATTTCCGCGATGACCGGTGGATCAATGACCAAATTATTCCCAACCAGATTAGACTCAGAATAAAATCTAAGAGAAGAAATTCATTTCCATGCCAATTCCATGTCAATTCCATGTCAGTTCCATGCCAATTCCATGTCATCCAATGATGCCACATAGGTAAGATTGTCGTATAGTCTAAAAACAAAAACCAAGTTTAGAGCCATTTTCTTATTTTGGCCATAATTGGAGCAGATTAAGTCAAATTCAAATAAAACTTCTGGGTTTTTTCCATAATAAGGAGGGATACAAAATTTCCATAGAGGACCACTATCTCTTTCTACTTGGATTTATCAGAAATTACAAAATAGTGGGTTTTAAAGATCAAGTCCAGATCATTGGAAAAGATCTAGATTAAAATGAAATTATTGGAGAGATTCCAGAAAGAAGACATGGAAATAACCCATGAGGGAATTGAAAAAATTATAAGGGATTTGGAATGGGGATGTTGGAATAGGCCAAAATCCACTATTCCATGCCAATTTTTGGAGATTTTTGGGATTTTCAGAGGAGGAAAGGTGACCCCAGATCAAAAAAGTGGAAAATTGTGTTTACTCAACATTTTATATACTCATCCAAACAAATAAATTTGGTTTAGTGAAGTTTTTCTAGAAGAGAACATATAGAGAGATAGTTAGTTTTGCTAAAAATTCTGTCCAGAAAAAAATTGTAAAAAGGACAAAGTTGTAGATTCCATATTATTGTAGAATATTAGTGGAGTGACAAATGGAAGATGTGAAGGTTGTTTTATTCACCATTATGAGTATTATCGATTCTCGATACAATTTTTTTCTTATTTCTTTATGGATTTTCTTCCACAGTTGACATAAGTTAACCTTATAGTAAAATTGCACCAGTGGAGAAAGTGTATAAATGGGGTGAACATGGTTTTTCAGGACACCATAAATTTTATCTCAGAGATCATATTGAGGCACATGAATAGTCATTGGAAATATGATTCATTCAGAGGAAAATAATATGGAATTATTATGATTGGGAGAAATGTGATATAATTATTCATAAATCGAGCAGAAAAAGGACATGTAGCATTATTTGACAAAAAAATATAATATGTATAATTCTAACAGAAATGGTTGCTTGGACATTTTGTAGAATTAGAGGTATAAGCATATCAATTCAAGCCCAATATTCCATATCATAGTCATGGAGGATGCGCAAAGAGCCTTCAACCATGAGAGAGAAGCCAAAGGCCGAAATATTAAAGTGGGTAATGGTGAGATAGAATCTAATGGACATAGGAGTAGAGTGGAACCATCAAAATTGGTAGATACCATGAGAAGTATGAGAATGGAATTAAAAATTTATAAATCTGATAATGAGAGGATAATGAGATCATAGGAGGAGCATAATCAAATAAATTCTCAAATGATGCAAAATCTAAATCAGTTGTAGTGGCAAGAAAAGAATGGATCCGGATCAAAACATGAGGAAGAAGGTAGATACCATGAAAGAAGAGATAACTATAGAAGACTCGATCATTCAAGAAGTGCCAGTAGAAATCATAGACATCACTCACCTCCTTACTCAACAAGGAAGTTTTATGCATTTGAAGATTTAAGGAGCAGTCCAAAAGTGTCTCATGTTAAACATAAAAGAAGAAGATATGTGTTGGACAATTTGCAAGGAGAGTTGAGGAAACTTAAGCCACCATCCATTGACGGTGAAAGACAAAGGGAATATGATGTTGAATCTTGGTTACTTGGAATCAGGAAGTATTTTCGGTTACACAACTACTCATCTAACCTAGAAGCCAAAATTGCCACATACCATTTGTGTGGAAAAGATACTATGTGGTGGGATCAATCGAAGAAAGTTGAGAACATTAATGAGGGTAGGATCACTTGGAAGAAGTTCAAGAAGTATTTTCAGAAGGAGTATCTTTCAGGGCACTACTATGAAAAGAATATGCAAGAGTTATTTGAACTCAGGTTGGGAAGCATGACCATGGGAGAATATGAAAATAAGTTCTTGGGATTACTGAAGTATGTGGGGTTTATCAAGGATGAGAAGGTGAAGATACAAAGGTTTTTCAGTGGACTACCATCATTTTATAAAGATAAGATTCAATATGATGAGCCTGAAACTTTGATAGAGACCATTAGAAAGGATATGTACTTGTATGACTAGGGCCAGGGAAGATAATATTTGCAGAAATATTGGAAGGACAAGAAGAAAGAGAAATTTGATCAGAGAAGGAATGGATTCAAACCTCCTTTCAACATAAACAATCATAATACAAATCAACAAGATCAGTCTGCTAAGAATGAATCTAAGAGGGAAGACTCCTTGGGAAAAATGGGAAGACCACCAATCAAATGTTGTGGATGTAAAGAAGATCACATGTATAAGGATTTCCCTCACAAAGAAGACAAGATGAGGACAATGCACAACATTCAAGAGGATACTATAGTAGAATACATGGGAATAAGTTTCCAAGAATATATGCAGCCTTGGAAGATCGACAAGTAGAACACCAATCCCATATGATTGAGGTGGAAGGTAATATCATTAATCATCCTGCTACTATTTTAATTGATTTAGGAGCAAGCCATAGTTACATTGATCCTAAAATAGTTGACAAATTTCATTTGGATAAAAATAAGTTTGAAAAATCATGTTTGGTTCAACTAGCCACTGGAACCAAAACAAGGATCAATGAAACTCTCAAATATTGTGCAATAAGTCTGAATAGAGTGAGTATTAACGTTGGCCTGAATATCATACCATTAGGACCATATGATATCCTAATTGGAAAGGATTGGTTGGAAATGCATCATGATATCCTAGATTAACATAATAATACATTTACATGTCTTGATGAAGAAGGAAAACATAACACTATGAAAATAATTCCAAGACCCATTTCTATCAGGGAGATTTCATCCTTACAACTAAAGAGATGTTTTAGGAAAAGATGTCAATTATATGCAGCTCATGTGGAGGAGCCATAAAATACCAAAGGTCCAAGCCTCAAATATTTTTCAGTATTGCAAGAGTTTGAAGATGCATTCCAAGAAATACCAGGATTACCACCAAAGAGGGATATATATTTCTCTATCGATTTAGTACCAAGAGCTTCCTTAGTTTCAAAAAATGCCTATAGAATGAGTACACTAGAATTAAAATAATTACAAATGCAGCTGGAAGAATTGTTGAAGAAAGGGTACATACGCCCAAGTGTTTCACATTGGGTAGCATCGATACTCTTGGTTAAAAATAAGGATGGAACATTGAGGCTATGTATTGACTTTAGACAGCTGAATAAATCCACTATGATGAACAAATACCCTCCACCCATAATTGATGGCCTCTTTGACCAACTAAGAGGAGAAAATATATTTTTGAAGATAGACTTGATATTAAGATACCACCAGGTAAGAATCAATGAAGAAGACATCAATAAGACAACCTTTAGAACCAGGTATGGACATTATGAATTTGTAGCGGTGCCATTTGGACTGACCAATGTATCGACTGCATTTATTTGCTTGATGAATATCATATTCAGAAATTATCCGGATAAGTTTGTCATTGTGTTCTTGGATGACATACTTATCTATTCTAAATTAGAAGAATAAAATACACACATATTGAGGTTGGTACTGCAAGTACTAAGAAAACATCAACTTTATGCCAAGCTTAGTAAGTGTTCTTTTTAACAAAATCATATCCATTATTTGGGGCACATTATTTCAAAGGAAGGTATAGCAGTAGATCCAAAGAAATTTGATTCCATTAGAGGATGGACAACACCAAGAAATGTTTCATAAGTCAGATCTTTCATAGGATTAGTTGTATACTAGAGTAGATTTATAGCAAGGTTCTCTAAGATTTCTCATCCGATCACTTCTTTACAAAAGAAAGGAAATAATTTTGAATGGACAACATGGTGTGAATTTTTTTTTAATTCATTGAAAGAATTACTTACTAGTGCACCAATTTTGAAGATTGTTGACCCAATTGAGAATTTTGTGGTATGTACAGATGCATGTAAATAAGGACTTGGTGGAGTCCTCATTCAAAATGGACATGTCATTAGTTATGAGTAAAAAAATATTAAATAACATGAGAGTAACTATGCCACACATGATTTGGAGTTTGTTTCCATAATTCATGCATTAAAGATGTGGAGGCATTACCTCATGAGAAAGAAATTTGAATTAAGGACATACCATAGTGGTCTGAAATATACTTTTGAGAAACCAACTTTGAATGTTAGGAAAACAATATGGCTGGAAATTTTAAGTCAATATGACTTTGAAATCAAGCATATAAAAGGAAAAGTAAATAAAGTTGTTGGTGCACTCAACAAAAGAGTATATCTCATACATGCTACAACCATTAGCATGCATAGTTCGGATTTAAAGAGAAGAATTTTAGATGTTGTTATAGACCAGCATTACCTATAAGTAAAAGAAAGTTTACAACAAGAAAGTGTGTATCATAAATTAAAAGAATATAAGATGAAAGAATATGGAGTACTTATGCATAAGAACAAAATTTATGTTCCTGGCTCCGGAGATCTTAGTCCAAATTTAGTATTAAAAGAAATAAATAATATTCCATATGCCAGTGATCCATAATATATTTGCAGAACGAAATGAATACAGATTATTATCAAAATATGCTTAACACAGAATAACAAATATATAGTAAAAATGGTTTCTATTCAATAAGGAAATAAGATGAAACTGTAAAATGCAACGGAAACAAACTTGCTAGAATGGTGGCGACTTATCAATGAGAAGAGATGTGACGACTACGCTCATTCACAAGAAGATGATTACAATGAGGCTCTGAAAGAATTTTTACAATAAACAAGAATGTCAAAAACCCTATACATCCAAAAAAACTAACCCTAGGAGATGAAGCGCTAAAAGTCATGTGGGCCCCGTTTGGGTAAGTTAGTACATCAACTTCCCGGGGTCGGAACTTTTACATATGATCTCCGTTTTAGGCGCATGATAGCCCATTGGAAAGGTCTATCCAAGGACTAATTTTTTTGCTGCTATCTATCAAAGGCTATTATGATTTTGGTGAGCCCTAAAAAATGTTGTTTAGGGCCTCAAAACTTCCCCACAAGTTAGGGACCCAAAAACTAGGGAAAAACTACCAAAATGAGCCAGTTGGAATAGGTGGGAGGCCACCGACATCCATTTGGATCAACCGGACATCCTGGTTACCAGAAAAAAATTTGCAGCAATAAGAAACAAATACTTTTTTCCAAGAATGAAGAAGGATGTTTCCGATTACATTTCTAGATGTATGGAATGTCAGAGAGTGAAAGATAAGCATAGACACCCAGTGGGTTTGCTACAACTATTTCAAATTCCAAAGAAGAAATGGGAAGTGATAACCATTGATTTTATAATTTGCCATGACAACAAGAGAACATGATTCAATAATGGTAGTGGTAGATAAATTGACAAATAATGCTCATTTTGTTCTCGTAAAAAGGACTCATACAATAGCTAATATTGCATAAATTTACACGAGGGAAATTGCTAAGTTGCATGGAATACCTAAGGCAATTGTCTCAAACAGTGATAAGAATTTTACTTCAAATTTATGGAGTGGAATATTTAAAGGATTTGGTACAAAGTTGAATTTTAGCACAACATGCCATCCATAGTCAGATGGGTGGTCAGAGAGAGTCAACCAAGTGATTGAAGACATGTTGATAATGTATGTGATGGATAAGCCATCTAATTGGGAAGATTACTTGCATTTGGTTGAGTTTTCCTATAATAATGGGTATCAAGCTTCATTGAAGATGATCCCATTTGAAGCTTTGTATGGTAGAAAATGCAATACTCCAATGAGTTGGGACAAACCAACAGATAGAGTATTACTTGGTCCATATTTTCTCAAGGGTAAGGAAGATCGAATGGTTAAAACTAAGAAGAATTTGAAAGCAACACAAGATAGAAAAAATATTTATGTGGATAAGAACATGAAAACTAGATAATTTAAAGTGGGAGAGCATGTGCTTTTGAAAGTCAAGCCCAAAAGTATCTCATTGAAGTTGGGTAGTTGTACAAAGTTAACAACCAGATTATGTGGTCCATTTGAGATATTGGATAGAATAAGGATAGTTTCAAACATGCTTGCTTCCATGAATGTGCATAATGCATTTCATGTCTCTTTGTTGAAAAAGTACATGCATGATCCTAACCATGTTATTGATTGGAATTTGATTTTGGTGGAGAAAGAAGGACACTTTCAGGTCTAGTCAATGCACATATTAGACAAGAAGGTCAAAGTGATCCTAAATCGAGCCATAGGATTGGTGTTATAGCAAGATTTGCCTCACCCTATGAAAATTTGATCTGAAGGCATTTTTCCAATTCCCTATGCAGACTTGAAGTCCCTTTTTGCAGTTCCCAGAGCTAAAAATAATATTTTTCCACTTATACTCGCCCTAACTATTATACAACATGCGTATGTGCAGGTTGCACCATTACAATCCGCGTACATTGTTGTACCCAAAATTAAAAATGGTGTCAGGTTTCCATGTCACGTCATGGGATCCATGATCCTTGACTTTCCATGTACTGGAAACTTTCCGACTCAACCGTTCAATCCCATTTGAAGGATACAAATGGGCCATATCCAAGTTGTGTAAAATAGGAGAAGAATTCAACTTTGAGAGCAAAGTTACTCTGGAGAAATTATTCACTTCATATTGAGTCTGCATCCCTTTATCCTTTTAAGTCTGGACACATTGTTCAGCTCCCAAGATCTTCCCTACTTGATTGAGAACCTCATTGTCTCTCTTATATGAGCTTTCCTTTGGTGGAGGATTGAAGTGGTGGAGGCCCAACTGGAAGGGACTCAATTTCTCGGTTCCAAACTGTGCCGACACATAAGTTTGTAATTCATTCACTTCTGTTGATTACATTTTAATAGAAATACTCTTTTCTCATCCAATTAATGTCGTGCAAATATTTGAATTTTTATTCCATGGGAATATTTGTTATGAATATTGATGGATTATGCTATTGAATTTGTTAACTTTATATATTATCACCATATGCTTGTGTTTCTTAGTTGTTGAGGACAAGTTACAGGTGTATTTATTTGGGTCAAGTGCTCAACGGTGGACTTCATCGAACGTCTGGACGAGGTTAGCTCTTTATCTTGTCTTGTTAGCATATTTATTTATATAGCATACTTGAGATTAGAGTTGATTTCTGCAGTCATTTCCTTCTGTTTTGGTTTACCCCATGCTATAGAGAGATTTTCCTCGTAACAAAATTGGCGACCATACTGGGGATACAATCTTCTTTTCGGGGTTTGGAGTATATTTCTCCTTTGATTGCTCTCGTTTATATTGAGTTTATTGTCGTCTGATTGCTTGACAACCTCTATTCATTTTGAGTCTGAGTTTCTTAGCCTTATCCTTAACCTGACAATGTTTTAATACATATATGTAGGTTTTTTACCTGACAATCGCGTATATACACGGTTTTCTCCTGAACAGTCGCGTACATATTTCTTGTGTGCTTGGTTGTTGAGTTTGATATTTGTTGGATAAGTTTTGATGGTTGCCGAGTCTTCTTAGGTCTCTGTTATGATTGTTAAGTTCTTGCAGAGTGATAGGAAACTTTCTTTGGTTGAATTTTTGGGCGGTTCCTTTCTCATCATCCTTTTCATTAATTGGCCTTGCATCTTGGGCTGGGTGTTTTCTTCTTGATATCCTACTTGGTTTGTCTCTGATTTCATTCAGTAAAATATTTATATCAAGTTGTTGTTCATTCTTTGCATTTTCATTATTTTATATTGAAAATAAAAAAATATTAAATACTTTGCATTTTTGGTATTTGATCTTTTAGGTTCTTATCGTTGATCTCAGTACATGTATGGAAAGATTGCATCTTATTTTGAATTGCATAATTAAATTGAAAATTGCATGTTGAAAACTTATCATATTTGGAATTAAAGTTAGGACTTTGTATTTTATTCATATTCATTTATTTTACTTGCCAAGTCATAAAATCATCAGTTTCAGTACCGCACCTTTTTGAGTAAGCAAGGCCACTAATGATCCGAAATCGGATTCAGAAGTCTGTCAGGGCATGAAAAATGCTCAAAAATGAAAGTGCTCGAAATCCGACGAAACTAGCACCATTGCGTCCAGCTCGTCTTCCTGATTCTGGTGGTATAATTTTTATGTCAAACGGAGTCCGTATGAAGAAGATATCACATTCTGTCCGCCGAGCCAAACAGGCAAAATTTTGGGATGCTGATTGTACCTGTCCGTACAGTGCGTACAGGACACGTGTCAGTCCATACAGGGACACATGGCACGTCTATATGTGCGACATGTGGCACGTCTGTACATGTGACACGTGGCAGCATCAGGGGACGACACGTGGCAGGTCCGTACGACGACACGTGGCAGATTCTGTACAGGACACGTGGTGGCTCCAGAGCGTGACACGTGTCATGCAGTTTTGGCATTTTTTTTTCACGCAGTTGGACCAATCCTGAAGTGACATGTGTCACCACTGAAAGGGTGACACGTGGAACGGGATGACGTCAGTAGCTTGCGTGGCTCGGATGACGTGGCGACCGTACGATGACGTGGCAGGATGATCGGGCAGTACGGAAGTGACGCGTGGCAAACAGCGTGGCAGTACGGCAGTTGACGTGGTCCAATCAATGACTGACACGTGGCATGTTCTGGTTGGTGAAAAAAGGTTCCACGTGGCCCAGTCAAGGGCTGCCACGTGGCACCCGGTGATTGGATATTGGTTTATGTGTTAAAATGTTGGTATGTCGCCAAAGGGATTCGAACACGCGACCTATCGTGCGGGCCAAGGACTGGCAGGGATGGGCTAGCCACCCGCCCGCCGTGTGGTTATTATTTGGTATTCGGCGCATATTATATTTATGTTAGTGTTAAGGTTATACGGCCGTGGAAAAGGGCCGGGGCTTGGCCCCAGCCCTCGGCGCGTTACCATGTGACTACACCATAAAACCGGGAGCGCGGGTGTATAGTGCGCGGTTCCATTGCGTCGGTGCACATGACCATGGTTATGTGAAACGGTTATGCAAAGTTTGAACGGTTATATGATGGGTATAGCCCGTGGTTTTGGGCCTACGCGCCAACAATCCACATGCGACCAGGTGATAGAGCGCAGAAGGGGCTAGGGCCAGCGCTAGCCCTTAGGGCTAGCGCTTGGCCATATTGATGCCATGTGACCTTATAAAAGGTGCGCGCGCCCAGGTTAAGGGCTTAAGCCAAAATTTAACTAATATATGGTTGAAAGTGGGTTTTTAACCACTTTTCAACTAATTTTAATGTAATTAACTCATAATTGGGAGTTATTGGGCTTTTTTAGAGCCTAATTTTTGGGAGGAAGTTGGAGATTGACAACCAACTTTCCCACTA